>JAQIWH010002186.1:0-26065 GCA_034695005.1 Cryptops parisi | reverse complement strand
GTATATGATATTGTTAATTCTGATTTATTATACGTATTTGTACTCATCATCACCCAGAAAACGAACAGGTAACTCATACGGTATATTGTAGGTGAAGGCCTACAATATACCGTGTGAAGCGTCCACTGGAAGGGTTGGAGTTCATATTTACTAATTTTGCAATAAACGTTTTTTACGTGTTTGTTTTGAGTCTCCTTTCGTCATTAAACTCTGCTTTCTTGAGTTATAAATAGTTTATGAAGCCTTATTGAATAAACTGTAATAATTTTTTGTAGGGTTCCGTATCACCTGTACAAACCCTGTTGTTTTCACTTTGGCTAGGGTTTGACTTTGGTTTGGAATAGATAGGAACTCTGAGTTTAACGAGGGCACCGACTGGCCTTATAAATATGTTGGACCTCAGACTTTATTGAACCAGGTTATACAGACATGTTGTGAGGATGATTAAAATAGAATAGGGTTTTATGATAAAAACAAAACGGGAAAACCCGGGGAAAATCTGGTCTCGTTGTGTCAGATCACAAATTGAATCCACATAACACGAGTGGAAGACGAACCCGGGTCAGTGCCGCCAGATGTAAATGCTCTGACCACCAGGCCACCACGGGACCGCTTTGATATTTGGTTTTAAAGCTATATGTCGTAAACTAAAAGCGCTAGAGACTTGAAGTTTTTATATATTATGTATTGATTTTACCACCAAAAAAATCAAAACTCGTATTTAAAAGTTTTAAAAGTATGTAGGAGTTTTAAATTCCGAAGTTTCAAACATATGAAGGGAGTCACAAAAACTAATTCTTAGGCGTTTGGGGTGTTTCGTTTCTGAGTTCGTCAAGTAGAATACGTATATAAAAACGAATTCACATTAAAAGAACGACTTTGACGAGGGAACGTCAAAGTCGATATGATTTTAAACCCCTTTTTTTTTTGAAAACTTCTATTGTTCGAGCTTTGTGCAGAAACTATGTGGCCTATGAATTAAAAGTCCAGCGTCGAACATATCTTATAGTTGAACAACAAATATCAATAGATCTCAAATAGTTTGTTAGTTTTGACCGGTTCGCATAAAATGTGAATTCTATATAATTCAAACATTGCAGTCAGAAATACGATGTCCGCTTTTCTACTATGCATCAAATTGTGCCATATTGTTATTGTTATCAAAGTTATCAGCTTGTTCTTAACCATTAGAGTGAGTGATCACAATACATTAATTTCATTGTATTAATGCTACTGGGTTCTTAAATTCTTATTTGCATGCCTGTTCGCAATCACACTTAAAGAAAAGTTAGAACACTTACGCAAGGCTAGAATTACCGAGGACAGGAACACTAAACACAACATTATAGACAGTTTCATTTTGAAAATCTAGAAAAAAATAACACATAAATGTAATCTTTCTTTAAAAATTGTTCTAATAATTATTTTACAGAATATGATGATTTGATTACTATACATAACTTCTAGTTTTTTTTTTCAGAAAATGCTTAGTTATGCTTACCTTCTTCTTACTGCTTGGATCTGTGTTCAGTTGAGAGTGGCCAAGTTATGAAACTTAAAGAGAATTTACTTTATTTATATTTGCTTCCTTACTGTTTGATAGAATCATTTAAACGCTATAATTTGGAACACATGTGCAGCGGGTACATTAATTGATCTACTACTGTTTTACTGAGTTTTCTATAGAATAATATTCGAATACCAGGCAATATACCGTACTTTTAACACGTGGCGTTAAAACTGCTCAGCCACGTAACGTAGAAACTGCTCAGCCACGTAACGTAGAAACTGCTCAGCCACGTAACGTACACTAATAATCAGATGGAGTTTAGTAAAAAACGTTTTACAAGACATGTTTAATAACGTTGTTATTGACATGCTAAATTACGAACAATTTAATGACTATAAAGGGTGAAATCAATACACCTCAACTACACCCTCGTTGTGGAAGCCTCTTGATTAAACCTTATCTTCAAATATTTATAATTAATATTTATTTATTTCTAGTGTTTCATTTAGTGTACCGTACGTTATAATTTAATCATGAACCAAAAGCCTCTATAGTTTAAAAATTTATCGTTGGTCACCCGAGAACACTTGACTGAAGACGAGTGCAATGATGTACGTGTGTCTGCTTTAAAGTAAGCTACAGATTAAATTAGAACACAGAGAATTGCAATATACAACGTTATCGTTTGTGAAAGGTTGTTATTAGTACTTAAGTATCATAATTCAAGGGTGAAATAATTTCTTCTTGTATAAAGAATTATATCTTTGACCCTTATAAAACTAATCCAGTCTTTTACTCCAAGGTGTAAATTTACGCCAAAGTTACTAGTTATCAGAATTAACAGTTTCACCATAAAACGAACACAAAGATAATCGCGTTATGTCTAGACATTTTTTAGATGATAATACACTTGACATAAAAATAAAAAACGCTAAGTACATCTCTTCTACTCTCTATTGGCTCGTTCACAATAATTTCGAGACAATTGGATTACAAAACAACCTTAGTCCAATTGTGGAACGGGAAACTAAGATTTTTCTCGAACGACGCTGGCCTATTACAATTTAATTCGTTTCTCGCTCGTGAGTGTGCGGGATTGCACGATTAGCGCTAATTAAGCCTTTTCGAATGGATTAATAAGCGCGTTAACTGGGTTATGTTCTTTAAGCTTAGTTCCTTTCATTCCTACCAACAACTGCCCCATTCGAAATGAGCTTTAGTTGGTCGCCTTTATTTGACTCCCATCATCTAGCGTAGTATAGACCTTTCCCTTACAGAAAAGGGCCCCTAAGTGGTTTACAGCCCAAATTTTATTACCAACATGGCTTCGGTAATAGGGCCGTCAAATTACCACAGAGCACGTCATTTAATCGTGACAGCGTGTAAAGAATTCGATGCGTTAACTCTTTTATATGTCCCAGCTGGAGCAAAAGAAAGACGCACACTGCGCAAACAATACACAAGACCTGGCGTAAAACACATCTTGATTAATGAAACAGACTTTTTCACACTTACAACATGGCTAAAGTTTATATTAAAAGTTCACGTGAAGCTTACATTGCAAAACGTTGAACTTTTAATAACAAAATATCAAACATCAAAAAAGGAAAATAATTCTTACAGGAATTAGTGAAATTTGTTTAAATAGAATTCTTTTTATGTATGTACAAGTATGTCTGCCTGTGCGTGCATGACGACAACACTGCTTACCAATTTTCACAAAATTTAGTGACTTATCGGCATAGACTAAAGAGTTAGAAATCTTTTCTAACTCTTTAGTCTATGTTAACGGTGGTTAGTATAACTCATCGTGAGAATGATTGGTTTTTCGTTTAGAGATGACTATCTGTACACGCGGCTCCGCCCGCCTTCATTTGTGGTGGGCACATCTCAAACTCAGCTTCAGCGCAAAGTTTTGAGCAATTAATTAGCAAGAAATTATTAAATACCTAATCAACACAAATAAACCTTGTTTTTGTGCAATTTCACGAATTTAAACTCACTGAATCAGTCAATTTTTCAAATTAATTTGGAACTAATCTTTAAGTTTTGAAGTTAAATAGTCTTAAACCATAGAAAACTAAATAGTACAAAAAACACTTTAATTTGAAGAAAAAAACAAAACACGATGAATTTACATATGGTTTGTCCATAAGTTTGCACGCTATTATTTCATAGTGCCGTGTAACTGTCTCCAATATAAATCTTAGTCTACGGCTAGATTATGACCTAGTTAATGCGTTTCATGCATTAACTCAAAATAAGGAGTTTACTGTGGCTTAACACGATCAAGTTCATCTACAAGTGAATGAAAAATATCCGGTATTCCATACATACGTATATTACACGAAGTTCACGTTTTATATGTGTGATATATAAATTAAAGTAGATACATGTTTATACTGGCATTTTATATATTTATCTAACGTTTAGGGGCTTGTTTTTTATTTTCATTTCATGGCCCATGAGCTCAAGCTCCAATTAATAAGAGTAACGGAGCTTATTCTTAGAACAAAGAAAAAATATAAAAACGATCAATTTTGCCAATTAATTATTTTACAACTTTCTTCAAAATTCCATTTTTTTTTCTAGATGATACACTAAAAACTGAGAGATGAAAACAAGCGTTTAATGTAAACATTGCGTTTTTCAGCTTAAGCGCTTTGAAGAGCTGTAAAGCTGCGTTGGATATCTGCAGGACTTAATTGAACATTCACTTCGCTCGCTTTCATGATTATACAATTATCTCATTCCCTGTAGCTTACATAATATACGAGAGAAAATATTACACGCGTTGTTGGTTATTAACGAAAACGAAGAAGGAAAATGAATGTTAAAAGTGAAGAAAAAAAAATTTGCTGAGCCCCATTCATAATGTTGCTTCGCCGCTTTGCGTTTAATAGGCATTTCCTTAATTTGTTGCGAGTTTAGTGTCGCTCGCGGACGATTCTGGTGTATAGTAAAAACCCAGAAAATGGCTGCACACACACACATATTTATACACTGAAAAAGGAGAAAAAAATGTTTTAGTTCTAAAAACCTGTAGAAAACGGGTGCCGGAGTTAATTACCCATCGAAACCCCGTTGGGTGGCCCGTTAAAATTAGAAATAAACTGCAACATGGCGTCCTGCTTGCAACTGATAAAAATGACGAACGCCTATAAATTTACGATGCGAGCTTCGCGAAATAAACGTTGCAGCGTTTATTCAGGTGACGCGGCTATAACACATCTAAAATGGCGACATGATATACTAGTGTAAGCAAGAGCGGTGCATTGTTAAGAAGGCAAAGCACATTTATTCTTGAGAATTTAGGTCTCATAAATATGAATAAGAAACACGTGGTTGGTTGGAAATTAAAGGCTTGTGTTACCTTACTTCATAAAACAGCTTGAGATAAAAGTTATCATCTTCCAAAACAACAACAAAACCATAGTCTTTAGACCGAGTACTAAAAAGCCATTTCCAAAGAATGGGGGGGGGGAGGAGACATTAATATTAAATTTTATTTTTTACAAGAAGTTTTTTTTACAAGATGAATGGTCACTCTTTTGTTTCATGTTGTTTTAATGGTTTATACTGATTTTTTTTAATGGGAAAAATTGTTTTTGTAGGTTGCCTGGATAAAAGTGGATACTCAGACGATCCTCACTATTCACACTCATGTCATCACTCATAACTCACGTGTCAGCACTACTCATAATGGACAACGCCAATGGAACCTTCATATCAGAAACATCAAAGAAGATGACCGCGGGTATTACATGTGCCAAATCAATACATCACCAATGAGAAGTCAAACGGGATACATTGAAGTCGTGGGTAAGATTTGTGTCATTCCAATCCAATTTGAATTTTTATGAATTTACTATGCATTACATTTAAATAAACTGCTATTCTAAAAATGTCATCCTAAAATACTATCAGAATTTCTTCTATCGAAAAACGGAAATTCGACTTAATTTGTTCCAGTATTTAACACGAGAAATGACAGTATAACATTTAATATTCGTTAAATGTAACATTAAAATAAGAATTTTCAAAACAATGTCAAACAAAATTTAACAAGACTTAAAAGACAATCTTATAATTCAACTACGATAAAATGGCAACAAATTAAGATATACTTTTTTTTTCGAAGATCTTGTTTAGATATTTATTAAAACTTTGGTCTCTTTAGGTTCAATTGTTTTTCCTTAAATATTTCTTACGATCGTCCACCACACGCAAAATTTGGTTTAGCAATTCGAGGATTTTGCGGAAAACTTAGACGTCAGCATTTTACCAACCAGTTTTCATTGGTTGGGCAAGAATCTGACCTTACAGTTAGTTGCCAACAAATTGTTCGAATTTCCACACCAAAAATTGCTTGTGTCAGGAAGCCATGAATTTAATTTAATCCTTTTTGGCTTCACGAGAGATGAAATTTATCTCGTTCTGCAAAAATAATTTACACTTAGCTACAAACAATACTAATAATTAAATTGTGAACTGCTTCTGGAATATAATGAACCAGCAAAAATGTCAAAAACAAATTTTAGAAAACGTTTTCAAAAAAATGAAAATTAATTGAAGAGCCTGCTGTAAAAGAAACAGTAAAAATAACATTTTTTGTCAAAAATAATCTAGAAGCATTTTTTAATGTGTTAGGTGCAATTCTACCTTCTTGACGCATAATTTTGAGCCAACAACAATATGTGCAAAGACATTAGTGCAAAAAACGTAAAATAACCAATAAACAGCAATGCAAGTTCAGATCTTTAAACGTGATTTTCTCAATGTAAAAATGTTACTTAACATCCTTTCAAATTAGGCCCTTCAATTGTTGACATTGGTTTAAAGTAACTCTATAAGTACCTAAGATTTACAACTAGCCTACTCCAAAAAATAAGAAAACCTTGTTCTTGCATAATAACGGAATTCTTCTGTTCTTTCCCGTACAAATTACAACCCTACTAATTAAAACTATACCTTTGCTTAAAGAAAACTCGCAGAAAAGCCTCACTTTGAAACAAAAGTTACATTTTCCACACATTTTTAGCCAACCGTTGCTATCTAACAACAACTACTACTACTACTCGGGGCGTTGGGCTACTCACTGCCCAACTAAGCAATTGGAACAAAGACGCCATTAAGACTTTGAGACAATAAAACTTTTGCCGATTGTCGACTCGTTCAATGCTCGAGTCGTTAAATACCCTTAATTCGTCGCGTAATCCATCTTCCAGCGTGGACTCTCGTGTGACAAGTGAGGCCATGAGAGCAATGTCCACACAGACGGTCTCACAAACACACTCAGGCGCAGAAACAAAGAGAGACTCATCTTTACCAGGGGTCGTGTGGGCGACTCCTGCTGGTCATTGGGCATTGGCGCCAACTCATTAATAGTTGCCTTTCGTAACTTTCCTAATGGCCAAGCGTTAGCAATTAAAGGCAGGGCTCGGGACATTGGCGCATGCGTCCTAGAGCGCTCTCTCTCACACACACAGTCTCTCTTCACACACACAACACATACCTATAGTCTCTTGCGGTGTGCTGAGACACAGTTGCGCCAAAAGCGTCAATGCAAACTACCTGGGGATTTGGAACGCTAATCCTCCAACGTCTAGCGTCCGATCCTATCGTTTGGCCGCAAAATTACTAAGGGTTAAATTAGCTGGCAACGCATGCACTTTGGATATAATGGGGCCAACTTCTCTCCTACCCTCCTCCCCCTTCAATCCCCCCCCATCTACTTGCACTACTACTATTGCTACCACCTAGTCCAATTCTCAACGTTTTCTTCTCTCGCAAACGGCTCAGCCATTTCCTTCTTCGGCGATAGTGGAGAAGACATTTTTATCGTTCGGCCTCGCTTCTTGCGATGCGACAGTCCATTTATATAACCTATCGATTTTCCGCGGGGCGTATCCTCCATGAATTATCGGTGGTCACTTTATTTCGACAGATCCCCTTTTTCTCTCGCAACATTCAGCACGTTGCCACGCAATTCACTGGATTTGCTACAAGAAGACCTTCCTCCCCTCCCCCCAAACTCACATATAAAAAATACTAACCCCTACCAGTTTTTTTTTCTAGTTTTTTTAAACTCCTCCATCAAAAACGTAGGAATGGTTCCAAAGTATTTAGATTCTTTTATTTTTTTTTTACCGGACATTTAGTGATATATAAAAACCACTGGACCATTCTATACGCTGAACAAGATACTTTAAGATTTCCAGAAAGTCTTTTATAACGTTTATACCTTTAAATGTTTGCGTATTTTAATATCCGGCACGTTAAATTTAAAATTTTGCATGTATAAATAAAATGCTCTAAAATAAGAAATACTGTATTAAGCTTATACTTCCTAAAATACTGTATAATAAAGTCGGACTTCATAATACACCAACTATATTTGGTGCAAAGTTATATACTTAAACATTTTATATTTTTAATTTGTGTTTCTTGTTTTAACAGTAGTATGAATAAAAAAAGTCTAATCTAATGATCAAAAAATAAATAAATAAATATAACGATAAATGTCCTAGTTTGACGCTTTTGTAAACAAATTGTTCATCATAAAGTTTGTCACTTAAATGTCACAGCAATAATGAAAAATGTTCAAAACAAAACAAAAAAATATTTACTTGTCAGTTCATTTCAACATTAATGGGTTTTATCGGACAAACAAAAGCAAAAAAAAAAAAATAATAAAGAGAAAAAAAATTTCCGAAAACTAAGAAATGTGATTTCTACCGAAAACGAAAGCCTGAATGAACACGAGAAACGAAAGTTTAATTTAAGGTAGAAACACACCCACAGAAAAAGAGAGAAAAAACCAAACACAAGTCAAATTCAGGTATGAAAAGACGACGAGGAAAAAAAAACAACCAAAAGTTAAAGAAAATGGCAGAAAACGAGATAGAAGCGAGAAAGGATACAGAAAAAAATATATTTAAGGAATAAAATATATATATATAAAAAAATTCAATATTTTTAAAATTGCAAAAAGTTCTAAAAACTTCAAAGTACAGAGAGAACTGGTGAGAGTGAAGAAGGAGTGTTTGAAATTTTATTATTCTCGTCAGAAACGCAACTATTCAAAAAAGACGAACAGATGGAGGGGGAGGAAGTAGTAGAAGAAGCGTAGTTGAAAGTAGTAGTGGTAGTTGCGTTGACGTGTTCACTTTGAAAAGACTTACGCGTAAACAAAACTCCTCCCACGCACGTGCTTCAGCCTGCTGATTGCGCGCGCGTGCTGGGTGTCTTGGGAATATATAAAAAAAAAACCAAAAGTTCCCTACACCCACTATAACAACTACCACCACCACCACCACCTCATCCTTATTTTTTTCTTCTGGTATTCTCCTTTACCATCTTCCTCTTGAAGACTTGAGGCAACAAATTTTTCTCTCAATTTTTTTCTCTCTCTCCTCCTTTTTATTCCGAAACAACTCCATCTTCCTTTAGGATTATTCTTTCACCACTTTTCTTCTTTCTACGACATTTCGCACAACACCAAAGAATAAGAAGAAAGACTAAAAGAAAAGATAGTGAAAAAAAAAATCTGGGCTCACTTTCACCCTCATTTCCTTCCCATTCGTCGGCCATCATTTCTGCTATTTTCTTTCTTCTTCTTCTTGCCTTCATCTGCTTTTCTCTCTCTTTAATCTCTCCCTAAAACCGCCTTATCTCTCTATCTTGGCACAACTTTATCTCGAAAAGTAGACACTTGGCTGTTGTTGTTACTATTCCTCTTTTGCTTAAATGAAGACGACAACGTTGAATAATTGCCACAACCAGCGCATACTAAGCAGCTGTTTGCAATGCTCTTTTCTTCTTATGCGTTTTTCTCTCTCCCCTTCCGGCTGATGGAATTAACAACCGTACTTTGTTCCTACTGTCTTCGTCTTTTTAACTTTTTCTTCCGTTTTCTTACCAGAGTAGGGGCATTCTCAAACCCATCCTCTGACTCCAATAACAATAACTTCGCAGTGGTCTATCCCCCCGGCAATCGTTTATTGTCCGAATGGCCACTCGCCAAACACACCGGGGGATCCAAGAACCCTTTGCAGTTTCAACCTCCGACTTTGCTCCCCCCCCCTACACTATGCAAATGCCCCCTCAAGATCAACATTCTCAATCCTAGAACACCCCCCGAGGCCTACATACCCTCACTTTCTTGCTGCTTTTAGACGAGTGACCAGGGAACATGGAACACCCCACGGATACCTTAGGCCATCATCGAACTATCCCATAACCCCTTTCCTTCCATTTTGCCTGCCTCCCAACTGATCTTTCGGGTTTTTTGACCAATTCGAACCCAGAATTGCTGAAGAGCATCCGGGGACGAGAACCCTTTCCCCGTCCTCTGCACGAGCATCTCCATGGGGATAAAAAAAAAAGACAACCCCTCAAAAAGTTGCAATAGCACCACGAAAGAAAGGTTGAAAAGTGGTCTACTGGTGACATTTACAGAACTTGTTTTTTTTTAGAAAAAATAAAAAAAAAACAATGGACGACAAAAGTTATTGGACCCTAGACGCCTGAAAATCTACTGTAATAAATGTTTGACACAGCATCAAACGGATTTTTAATGTTGGTTTTTTTTTCTATGGAAACAAAATCACGAATGTACGATTTGCACGTACTGTATTTCAAGACGAGGGTTTTTCGTAACATTAGTTACTTTATGAAAGACGGAATAGTAATTATTAGGACATAATTTGCCATTATTCTTCACTATAAAAATAAAAAACAAATTTCACAAATGGCAGCCAATTTCAAGAAACAAGGTATGTTTCGAAATCACGATATTGAATATCGTCATCAATTGAACATCATACATCAGTTCGAAAAGAAATTTATGTCAGATTAATAAAATTATATTTTTACTATTAATATTTTATATACTGTATATTTTAACACCATACGGGATGATTCAGAAAACTATTCTTAACTTTCAGAGGTGATAGATGGCATATAATGAAACGTTGAGAGTATATGGCAGTTTTATTTCCGTAATTTTTTTGTATCTCACTACGGACTATTTTATTTTATTTCATTAAACCTTTAAACTGAAACAAGCAAAACAACGCAAATATTTCCTAAATATGAAATATAAACATATACGTTTTTTTACCTTTGTTAACAATAACCAAACCATGAAAAAGCCAAAAGGTTTGTATTATGGTAAATATACACCAAGTACAATTTGTATAAAAAAATACAAAACACGATTAACACAAAAAAATACAATATACATAGGTACACAGTATGTGAGTGAAATCAATTTTTAATATATTTATAAAACACGATTCCAACATGCATAGCTTTTCAGTGATTAAAAAGTTGCAAATGTAAACCCAAGACCGACAAATAAAGACAAAAAATACAGATCATAGCTCAGATAAGAGTAACCCTTTCTTCATCATTAACCTTAAAGGTCTCAGGAGATTTCAAACGATCCAGATCTGACAAAGTGTTCCACAATGGAATACCTCTTAACAAGAACTGTATCTTGGGCATATGGGCAATGTTATCTTGGAACTGTATATAGAACTTGGAACGTCATATAGAACTGTATCTTGGACAATGTTATTACTCTCGTTTTCCTTAACTCTACTTTTGAATGTACGATGTGAAAAGTGATAACGAGTAAGCTAGGTAGTTATTTAGTAAAATCATTTATGAGGTTGTGCGTCTTGTAAAAATCCTATTATTTTTTTGCTTTTGCTAAAATTGTGTGTTTGTGTGTTAGAAGAACACTGTAGTTCGTAAACTAAGAAAGCTACCGACTATACATTTTCACATCTTATGTATTGATTTTACCCAAAATCGAAAATCTTATTGAAACATGTTTAGACGGTTCACATTTTCTAGGTTCGCACGTTTAAAAGTGGTCGAAAAAAATAAATAGTTTTTTATCTAGGCGAGTGGGATATCATCGCTTAGAGATTGTCGACTAGAATACGAATATGTTGTTTAGAATAAAATTCGCATTAAAATGGCGACATGAGGAAGCGTCAAAGTCGATGATTTCGGCCGACTTATTACTTTGGAGACCTTTGTGTTTCGAGCTCTGTGGCAGAAACTATGCAGCCCAAAATTCTTAAATAAACGTCCAATGTCGGACAATTTGTAATTCAACAAAAAATACCAATGAAACGAAAATCTCAAATAGTTTGTGAATTTTAACTGGTTCAAAACTCGAGTTTTTGACAATATAAAATGCCAGTTTTGCTCCAGCTTCATAAACTAAGTTTATGTAACCTAAAATTTTGAAATACATGTCCAATGTCGGACATGTCGTATAGTTGAACGACATATATTAATAACATAAATATGTGACATAGTTTGCGAGTTTTGACATTTATCAGACTTGTGATATCCTCGACGTGTAGGGTCAGTTTTTCTCGTGTTCTATGGCAGCAACTACGTGGTTTAAATTTTGAATTAAATTCTGAATTAAATTTCTAATTTCCGACATACCCTGTAATTAACAATTACAAATAACACGAAAATCTCACATGGTCAATGAGTTTTGATTTGGTTTAAAATTTGACTTTTTTTACGACACGAAAGACCGGTTTTGTTCTATCTCCGTTTCAGAAACCATGGACCTAAAATTATTCAATTAATGTCCAAAGTCGGACATATCTTGTAGTTGAACGAAAAATACCAGACATGGATATGAGAAATAATTTGTGATTTTTACGTGGTTTCGACACATTCCCTAGAAAACTGAAAATTCAAAGTCTCCAAAAAGCATTCAAGTTCAACAACACAATATTGTATAGGGTATGAAAATACAGAAACCTTCATTTTAAAATACCCACCTTTCAAAATGCACTAAAACGTAGAAAATAACTGCATCCACTTGGATATTTTAATCATCTAAAACTTCAGATTAAAAGTGGGTTATTTTTTGCCCACTTTTAACCTGCAATCCCAAATCGGTAAATTATTCGAATGCAATTATTTTTTTACGTTTGCATTTTGAATGGTGGGTATTTAAAAAATAACCATGTTTTTTTTATATTATTTATTTTTAAAATAAATAATAATACGAAAATACATTATATTGTATTTACATATTTCTGATACATTCAAGAATCAAAAAAATATAGTATCCAATACAGTTAAAAGATTTACTGCAATGTCATTTATAATTATAATAATCATTCAAAAAAATTTAAAAATTACGAAATTTTGTTTACAAACAAAATGACGAAAATCAGAGAACCGACAAAGTAGAGAAAAAAAACTTGAATTTCGATTAAAAATAAAACATTGTAAAGCTCCGATTAATGTTCAAAAATATGATGGTAAATACTGAGTAAAAAGCCCATAATAAAATTGCAATAAACAAGGATAGGTTATTGATCGTTGGAGACAACTAGTGATGCAATTTCCATCATCAAAGTGAGCCGTCTCAGGCAAACGAGCTCTTGTCTTCTTAATTGTCGAAAGAACGCTTCGTTCAAAGTTAATAGGCAACGACGTAATTAAATGAACGTAATAAAAGAAGCTGCGAAACGATTTCTTTCGAGACTTTAAAGGTTTCCCAATCATCAACCGACGATTCTCGATTTAAACTTTAAAGACAATTGCACCCACTCAACGATGTTGACTAAACGAAAAAATAAAATTGAGTAATATTAAACCTAACAAAAAAAATTCTAATTTTGATTTTTAATTTATTTTTTAATGAGATTATTTCTTTGTTTTACGAATTGTGTGCCCGAAAGAGGAGGCAAATCATATAGGGTGATCCAGCATTTATATTCATTATTTTTTTTAGTCAAATTTGACTGTATGTAATTAGATTATTAGTATGGTTGGATTAGTAAATAATTTCAACTTTTATTAATTTCAATTTTTAATATTATCTTCTTGGAACTGCAGAAAGTTAAATAGTTGATGACAAAAAACACTAATAATATATGAACGAGATAAAAGGGTATATATGTTCCGGTGTTAGGATTCATATTTCTTTTTCAAATTAAACATAGTCATATTACAAATGAGGCATAATAAATTTGATATGTCGTTTTATTAATTTCGTTTCAGTGCCTCCGGATATCCTTTGGGACGAAACAAGCTCCGATGTATCAGTGACTGAAGGACACAGTGTGTCTCTCAACTGCCGAGCAACGGGGTACCCGAAACCCAACATCACGTGGCGTCGGGAGGACGGCGAATCCATCGTTTTAAGGGTGGGTCCTCGAGAAAAAATTAAAGGTAAGATCAAAACCCCGTTCTTATATGACATTAGCCTTCTCAAATTCACATATACCACACTAAACATCTGCTGATCGAAGAAATGTCTACATATAGTTCTCGATGTATGCGAGTTTGTTGTAATTAAAGTACTTATCGGTTACCCGAACAAAGCAGATGATGGCGCTAGTAAATGGAAAGTTTAATCGATCGTTGAGATGGAATTTGGGTTTATGATGGCAGGCCACTAGGTTAGATTAGAACTCTCCAGTTGAAGTGAACAACCTAACCTAGTGGCTTGTCATCATAAACCCAAAGTTCAATTTTACCACAATGATCACACAACGATCGATCACACACTTCACCTACCATCTACTAGCGCCATCAGCGGCTTTGGCCGGTAACCAATAAGTATCAAATTTTCTGATATGTCCACAAAAAAAATTCTCCCAGTTGCTCGTTATATGTGTGAATACTTTGTTTTTACGCAGTTCTGTGAGGTAGTGCACAAGAGTCAGAATGCTGGTTTATCCACTTCATGGGAATTTTGATATATGCGATTTTTTATTCATGCAAAAAAAAATCAAAGGTGATAGTTTCATAACTACAAGATCTCTTATATTTGTATAAAATTCACGATATTATAAATCCTAAAGTTGTTTCTGTAATTGGTTATTCCCATTTAAAACGTTAAAAACTCATATTCCCGCCGATAGTGACGTCATTTCGTCGTCACAACAAAGGGTGTATTCGCGGGAAATTTAATTCATAACTTTGTACAAGTACGGTATATGAGAAATTAACAAGTAAAATAAGTAATAATGATATTTTATGCGAATCCTGAAGCACCACATCAATTATATTGAACTTATGACGAAATACAATTAATGGTGACCATTAAAATCAAGATAAATTTGAATAATGCAATGGGCATAGCTAAATCACATGAATATACAGTACTTTTAAATTCACTCATAATTCAACTGCTGGTAGGTTGAACTGCTATTTGTAAATTTTTATTTCTTCCGAAACGATATGAAATCAACAAATTCTACAAATTATTGAGACGATTCGCAAGTATGATTAATGTATCGACAACCTTACATTCCATAAACACCCTATCGTAAAAATAGCGCAATAATCATATAAACTCAACTAAGCCAAACAATTAAACCTCTACTGTCTTCATTAACCAAACTAATTAAACCATATATTAACTCAAAACTACACAAATCTAATTAAAAACTTTTGTGGCCCTTGCAATTGTACGACTCTTTAACTCCTCCCTCATATCCCCCCCAACAGTTTTAATGCTGAATGTAACTGAAATTAATCAGTTAACCGGATTGATTTATCGAATGTGACGGATGTATAACGTCTGCTAGCTTGATGTCTGATCAATGGAGTCTATTGCAATTGAACAAAGAGGCCATAAAATGGGAACAATTCACGACCAATATGAATGGTACATCCGTTTCGAAAACAACAACAACAACAACGCAACTTGCAAATCATAATTAACGGTGAAATTTAAATATCGGAATTAGCAGCTCGGATTTTTAATCCTTTGTGTTGGTTCCGTTTCGAGCCTTGTTGTAACGTCCATTGCGTTTGCGTTACATTACAACAGGATTTACGACTAATCCAACCTTAATGAAAATGACACTAAGATTACACCGCTCGCAACGAGGTTACCACAACAGCTCGTAATAAAATTAACACTCCTTCCCACTTTCTCTTTCTTAATCCAAAAAGATTGCAATTGTTTTGTGCTTTTTTTACACCTTGATTAATATGCCTTTTTCAAACTCGTATGAAATTACCATCTTTTTTTATGCACTCCTATACATAATGACTAAATAAAACTCTTTGTTTATGGAATCGTAAACAAGCCTTTCAAAATGCGTTGAAGGAATTTTGGTTTATAGTATATTTATACCTATGAAAACATACCAGCAAATGAAGAATGCAATATCTTTTTTATTTTAAAAAATAGGCATATATAATAATCGTAAAAAAAAGGAGACAGGAAGCATAGTTAGTGGATTATGATTGGTGGAAAACAGAGCTCTTTCCGTTGATCCAATCCATCGTAAAATCCATAAAAATAGCGCATTCCATCCGAAAACGAATTTCTTATTGGTGCTGCAAATCCCTGTTTTCCGCGGAAACTCGATTATCCCCCATTTCTCTTTTTCTCTCCATTTCCCTCACTTTCTTCAGGGTAACAAATAAGGTTGGAAATAGTGCTCAGGTGCAGAAACCAGCCATTCTCTGTTACTCTGGATATTCCGATGATTGCGTGGAAAGATAGTGGCCTTAATGAAAAGATTTTCACCAAAGTTATATTTTATAAAAAAAAATCTTGTAAAACACTGGTGTTACAGTATATATTCTAAATATAAGGTGTTCCAAAAATAATCACCTCATTTATTTGATCATAATTTTTTTAAGTATGTTTTTATTTTTTCATTTTCTTTCACATTATTGAAAAAGAAATCAAAATATTTTATTAAGATTTACAGTGTTTATTAATTTTGGTGCACTTTTGCAACAAAAAAGCGACATTTGGTTGGAAATGTTATTTTTAACTTCACCCTTTTGGAAAAAATAAAAGCAAAGGTTGGTAAACTTTGCAGCATTTGTGATATACATATTTTCATATGTCTAAAGATCTGATCGACCAGTATGTACGATAGAATAACGAAAATAGTGGGCGAAGAATAAATATGGCGATGAAAGACTAAATATGTATTTTATGTGATAGGTAGACCTCGGATTAATATGCACTAAAA
The DNA here is from genome assembly GCA_034695005.1 of Cryptops parisi. Taxonomy (NCBI): domain Eukaryota; kingdom Metazoa; phylum Arthropoda; class Chilopoda; order Scolopendromorpha; family Cryptopidae; genus Cryptops; species Cryptops parisi. The sequence goes on along the minus strand of JAQIWH010002186.1, from coordinate 9,556 downwards.
ATGAAAATATGCATGCAAATATGCACTAAAAAATGAAAATATGCATGAAAATATGCATTAAAAAATAAAAATATGCATGTAAAAAGTCAAAATACCCCCCAAAATATGCAATAAAAACATGAAATTATGCAATTTTTTCTTGTTACTAGGTGTCATTCAAAGAATTTTATTTAATTTTTTTTTAAAATTTTATTCCTGTGTTGTAAAATTTGGAATTACTTGTTGCATGAAATTACAACTATCAATTGCTTTTTTTTCATTCTCCTGGAATTGGTCATGGTCATAGACAATAACCAGCATTTGGCCTAAAAAACTATTGAAGATGTCTAAAAACTATCTGTAACAATTGACAGCACCCCAAACATTTTTAAAAAAAAACTTTATAAAATTTGAAAAACGTAATACTGACAATAGAGATTTTATGTTAAACTGAAAATAAATGTTAAAATATGAAAAATATGCAGTGACACCTGAAATATGCAAAATTATGCACTAACGTCTGAAGTATGCAAAATAAAATTTAGGCATTGTATTTGTGCAACAACGAATAACATCTTCACCAGTTTTGGGATAGCTGCATAAAAGCAAAAAAATTACATGCAACTTCATACAAATCCGAGTTCTAATAATAAGATATTAAAATTTTTAATAAATCCAACAACCTTTCATCGTTGATAATAGATTTTAGATCCTGTACCCTGTATAACATGATTATAATTACCGGATTCCACTGTATTATGATTAGCAATAACCGGCTGATGATAACATTAAAAGGTCGACAAAACACTGTTTTGGGACCGACTAATTATTGTAACAATGGATGATTGATAAGATTATCCGTGATTATAATAACTGGATTCCACTGTAATATAACTGAACATCGTATCTTACCAGTACATGTGCACAAACTCATGTGCTGTAAAATTAAAATGTGCTACATATAAGTATATACAAATGTCACTTATAGTTGCTTATATTACATATATATATACTCATAGATATACTTGTACAGTATATAGATATAACCAGTATACAAACATATACAGTACAAATGTACTTTATTCACGCCTTTATATAGTATGCACAGTGTATAAATACTGTTGCATATATATATAGAGAGAGAGAGATAGATGCACACAGTATGAATAGTATATTTACAGACTGCAATTCTTAATTTTACATTTCTCAGCAATACAATACGAATAATGACATAAAAATCCATTTGTGTCACTATTAAATTTCCCATGATGCCAATCATACAAGAAGAGAACAAAACCATTTAGACGATAAACTCTTTTCGTTAACAAAGACTATCTTCTTTGGAAACTTGCTTATGAAGCAAACATAAAGTCAATGAACCAAAAACAAAATGGTGTTCATTATCAACTCAAATTATTATCTCCGTATAAAGAACGTTAATAAAGAGTAAGGGGAGCAAAGAAAGACAAAAACTATGGAAAAGGGTAGTGTTTTCAACTCTGGTAAACGAGGCTGGCGCCACCAAACAAGTGGTGGAAGAAAAAGAGGATAAGCTGAAATAAATGCGACAACCATGGCATGCTCGAATGCCTTCATTTCGAACGGCTCGCCGAACAATTGCACCGATGGTTTGTTGCGCTAGAATCGAGGTTTGATCCAATTACCTTTTGCGGTTGAAGCAAACAAGGAGTGAAAATTTAGCTTAAAGAAAGAAAAAAACTAGAGAGAAAGAAAAAATAAAAGGAATACAATTTATGACAACCCTCTGGTAAATTTCGCATCTCGCTACCTGTACCAATTTTCAGTCCTTTTTTTTTCAACCATATATATGAAAATAGTACAGGTGGTTTTATAAGTGAAAAAAGTAAAATAAATATGAAGAATTTTTTTTTGTTCTGCAAATTTGTAGTTTTTTTTTAAAAAAAAAAATAGGTAGAACTATTTTCTCGACATGTAATTTTTTTTTGTAGAATAAAATGTAGTATTTTTTTTTTATTCGTTTATGTATGAAGAAGTCTGGGGAAACACAAAATGTTTTCGTATGAACTTCTCTGCAACCCGCGAAAATTGAAACTTTTTTTTTCTTCACTTTGTTTATCTGCTGTTCATCTGGGAAATATTTTTCCAACTATAAGAGTGAAATTTTTCCAACTACATGCAGACGGACGAAATTACAAAAACAAAATTTCACATATATATTTTTTTTATATATATTTTTCTTGAAATATATATGTTAACTAATCTACTTTCTACTTGAACAACCACTATGTTGAATTTTTTGGTAATATTTTAATATTCAATTTTTTTTTACGCCTAAATAATAAGTGCATATAGAAAGACCACGAAATACGCGAATTTGCTGATATGAGAAAAAAAAATAGTTGCAGTTATATGCGAAAAGTTTGTTATTATGCGATTTTGTGTAGAGTTACACAAATGATTAAATAATGATTTTGTTTTCACTTTATGAAAATTTCGATATACGCGATTTTCTAGCTATACGTGTTTTTATAGGCTCGCATAAAACAAAAACATTAATTTTTTTTTCAGACAGTTTACAATTAAATTAGCAAGCATACGACTTTCATAAACGATGTCGGAGCAAGTTTCAGAAATTTGTTCGTAAATCGAAATAATACGTGATTCTGAAATCATCCAAAAATCTGTATATGAATGTAATGACAATTCTAATTGAAAAATCATTCCAGTTTTTTTTTTATAATTTTTTATTATAATTTTTAATTTAATCATTCCAAATTAAAATGTATTCGTTGCGACAAGATAAGTAATTAATAGTTATTTTATTATATTTTACTTTAAAATTTATCAGTCTGAAGGAACTACAATACAAATAAGAATGTATATACAATTGAGTTACACAATTGTAGAAACAAAATACAAACCATAGTAAATTAAAACAAAGATGTGAGAAATAAATAAAATAGATATTTTTTACCTTATGTTACGTTACTTAATGAGGTGACAAATAGTTAAAATTCGAGTGCATTAAATTAATTAAACTGACAGTGGTTACATTTTAATTACAGCTTAATATCATTAGTTTTTTATGAAGTAGAAATCGTAATTTTCTCGTTGAATTAGTGACAATTTTTAATGCAACCTTCTTCAATGCATTTATAAATTTCATTTACCAACTCATATGAATTCAAATACGTATATAAAAACAACTGTAAATTACGAGCAAATTATATGTGTCGCCAATTACAGCTAAATTACCGCATTAACCTTCTTTATAAAAAATAAAAAGTGGGTGTAATGGTTTTTTTTTTCCTTCAAATTTTTTTGAAGTCAAATTTCCGTAAATAGAGTCATTTTACAAAGTGAAATTTATGTATAATATTATTACGATGTTTAGTTTACTCGTTCAAAACATCGCTCTTATGAGTGAGAGAAATAAATAGGGTTTCTTTCTTCTGACCAAAAAATATGAAAAGCCATCGAAAAATTCTGCGAGAATAAAAATATTATTTTTATTAAAAAAAAAGAGAAGGTAAAGAGTTAAGAGTGTAGAATTGTGGAAAACGCTGTTGCCTAATCAATTAATGTCCGCTATCCCGACGTCTCAGCCCATTAAGGAGAATAAATAGGCTCATTAATTACAAGGCTTCGTGCGAGCCAATATGGCGAAGAAAGTTGTCAAATAAGAAGGCGAAGCAGAGTAGAGAGTAGAAAGAGAGGAAGAGCGAGAGAGAGAGAGATCATAATTGCAACCCTAATTTCCCACTGCATTCAAGGAAAATAATCATTACTTTTAACACGATAAGCGAGGAATGACATTTAGAAATCTCCTCCGAAAACGACCCGCAACTTCAGCTGTTTAGAACCGTTAATCATACGTCCGATTGCATTCGCGATCGAATTGCATTTCATTCGTTTTGTGTGCTTTCCGCTTGGAAAAGATGAAAAAGAAAACTAAGTTAAAAAGATTTATTTTTGTGTGTTTAAAACATAAAAAAAAATTAAAAAAAAAAACTTCATATATATTGGAAAGGGCTTGAAAAATTATGACATCGCTCCTAATATAATCGCTAATCTAATTAGGCGACGAATTAAAGATGAACTGATGTGAGATGAGATATGAAGGAAAAAAAAAGCATTTGAAGTAACGAAACCATGAAAATGATTCGATCAACAAAGTTTAAATTTGATCGAATTTAGGTTTAGAAATTTCATCGATTGGTTTGAGTTACCGTTAAAACTATCGTGATATTTTTATTATTGTATTATAATTTATTTTAACCTCTTTTATTATTACATGATTTAACTTGGACTGGAATTTTAAATGGGTTTCGAAAAGTTTCAATGTTTCAAATCGTAGATGTCACTTTTAACTAAGTTTCGTATGTCGAAAGAACTTAAAAATTTGATGCAGTTTAGTCCCGCGTGACAATTGAATCAAATTTTGAAAAATCAATATCGTGTCAATTCGGAGCTATTGACACCTGAAAAGTTTTTTTTTTTCAGGTAGAGTGTTGCTGGTGCTCGGAACCACATGTTCGTTTTCCATTGTTGTAAATAAACAAGCCTGAAATCAACTAAACCTGAAATAAACTAAAATTCGCTTTCAATCATGCTTTTACAATGGAAGGCTTCACTGCAAAAGTGATATGCTTTACTGGAAGCCATAGTCAATATGCGCGCTAATATTTATACAAAAAAATCCTTTTTTTTTTTAGATAATTTTAAAATGTTTATTTTTAAAATTTTTTATTATAAACCACTATTATATTATAAATAAAAACATGTTCAAATGTATCAGTTCGTTAAATATTCGTAAAATGGAAAATCGTTAATTCGTTGTCGCACCGTTATGATTACGTGTTTGTATATTTCAAATTTACAGAATGTAAATTTACTGTATGTTTTAGTTACTACAGTGTATCTAATGCAAATTCGATAAATTATGGTACTATGTGATAAAAAAATGTATTGAGAAAAATAATATAAAACAATGTACAGTAATGTTACCAATGTTATCTATTCGTGTTTTTTAACACAAAACTTATTAATACGTACTCTCAAATTCAAACTAAAAATATATAATAATAATAACAAATAATCATGGATATTAAACTGTAAAATATTAAATGATACTTAATATGTCCAATGATATTAAATCAGAATTATGTCAGAACAGTAATAATCATACGTCTCGGACGTATCATACCAACAGTTAACTGAAAAAACAAGTACATTAAAATGTTTTTTAAGCATATTTGTTATATAGCCCAAGTCATATACAGATGTAATATGTGTAAATACATAATGCAAAAAATCCATATTAATTTATGCGAATTAAAACTTATACAATCTGAGTAATTTCAACTTCAATTTATGTGTTCTGAATAATTCCATTTTTTGATTACAGTACTTAATGTTTCAATTCATGCGAATTTTGATTTAGGTGGAATTAAATTTATATAATTGTTGAGTAATTCGATATTTATTTCATGCGTCTTTTGAGTAATCCCATTTTTTGGTTTCTGCAAGTTTCGATTTATTTATTTATATATGCAAATTTTTTTTTACATTACACTAATATGGTTGTTGATTTATGAAAAGGACTAATCCGGTTCTCGTTTTATGCGTTTTTAATACATTGGACTATACACTATATTCTGTAGATGGCAGTATACGTTCAATGCCCAGCTCGATCACCCCCTCACAAACTCAGAGTAAAGCTAATATAAAGAGTATAAAAACTAACAAACACGAGGTATAGAATAAACACACAGTATTTTAAAGAACTAATCGGGTAGTAAATTGTCCTCGATTCACTGGTATAAAGGGCACAGAACGAAGAAAGCAGTTTAAACGTCTTGCTTCAATCGCAGTAAAAAGAGCGGCTTAAAGTGTTACGTAGGGGGGACCCTATCCCTAATCTTCTTCTTTTGGTCATTTTCGATAAAAAAAAAACCTGCTCAGCTGCTTCCTTTTACAAAACCATCGAGAAGGACATGTATCTGTGTGTCTGCCTGTCCATTCACTGTATATATGTATTGTGCGTGTAAGGTCGGTAGCGATGGGGGTGTCCACCCCCCAGAGAAGTTGAATCTCGTCGATTGATTCGGCCTTTTAGTTTCTCGCTATTGGAGCCCTTTCCCCGGCTCGAAGGAAAAGGTTCCCTCGCGCTAAGTCTCTCGGGTTTTGCCAAGACAAATTTCCGTCCATCAGGGTGAAGTAATTGTCCTTACGGATCCCGTGGGAAGAAGCCTAAGCTTGCACCGCGCACCGCCCATCTGCCAACGACCACCCAACTGCGCATGCGTGATTCGACGCCCACAGTTGACCGTTTAGGACACCAACAACGTGAAACGAAGACACACAAAAAATGGAAGACCTACACTCCGTAGAGAAAGAAAGAAAGAAAAATCGTGGAAGAAACGCAACAAACACTAAGTTTGGACACTCTTTACATCCGAGAGTATGCAAAAAACATTTTTGAAAATAAAATGAGTGTGCAACAAAAGAGCTATAAACTAATTTATCATAGGTGGAGCAGCTCTCTTTAGAAAACTCTACTTTCGTAGAGGCCTAATCTGATTATTTGCACTCAAATTGCGTCACCTTAAAGGGCTAAGCCTTTTGCTTAGAAAGACGGGTAAGCTACTTAAATTACAATGGAGATTTTCTCTACCAAGAATGGTGTGTGTGTAGAGGGGAAATGGAGGGGGAGTTATCCAAAAGTAGAGGCTGTTTGAAAATTAATAATGACACATCGCCCACGTTGCCTTGAGGCTAGGCAACGTTATACTATGCAACCCGTAAGGCACGTTATGTCAGCAACCATTTCACTCGCAGCTTGAGTCAACCTAATTACATTACGACACTTTTAGCCATTTTTAGACTGAAACTACATATGGAGAGATTTCAGCAAAACCAAGACAAAAAAAAAATTAACCGCAAAACCATACAAACTTTGAAGTAATAAACAAATCAGTATAGAAATACTAATTGGTTAATCTAATAGAACATCACCAATTTACTAATAAATATTTTTTTGAATATATTTAAAAAAATTATTCATGTTACCGGCAAAATGTATAGAATTCAGGCATCTATAGAATTCTTGCTTCATTTGGCAAAGTATAAAATAACATCTTTTATACAACTGTTAGGTTAGTTAAGGCTAGTTAAACATTTAGCAACTTAACCTAACCTAAAACCTAACGTTTTTAGCCTAACCTAACCTAACGTTTTTAGCAACGTTACCTTTAAAAAAAAACATTTTAGCCTAAATGTATGCCTAGATTTAAACCTAACCTAATTTCTTGTGTGACGTAATTATTTCAATACTGATTTTATACATTACCTAAACCATTCTATACATTACCGGTAACATATATAACTAAAAACATGATTTTTTGTGACGTGAAGACAAACTAATTTCTGAAAAACTGCTTATTTTTCCTTGATTGTGTGAATTATACTACCTAACGAAAATCTTCGCATGGCATGATACTATAGTGCGGATTCTCAGCATAAAATTGCGATAATAACCTAAAACAATCATCATGAAGAGTAAGAATATTTCAAGCGCTAGAGTAAACTTTGAAAGAAAAAAAAAGTCCCAATGAATTTTTGTATTTGTAGTTAAGTCTCACAAGAGATGGAAAATAAAAAACCGCACATTTCGAACCAGAATGATGCTCACACTATAGACTTCCGCTTCTTCAACAGTCATCTTCATCACGGTTCTCAATTTCTTCACGTGTAACTTGAGAAAGCTTATTATACGAGATTCCCTCGTTTCGAGGTATAGTTTGCCATAAAATATTCTTACACTTGTTTCATTGCCGGTTCCAAAATACAATTACACGCAAAGCTTTTCTTCTTCAACGTGCGAAAGTGCGACGAGACAAAAAAAAAAGGTAGAATTAAAGTGAGAGAAAAAAAAATAAGTTCTGTTTTATAGACCAGACACTGATATCTGACGAGACAGAAGAGAACTACTTTTACTACAACTACTGACAAACGTTTTCTTCTTCTTCTTCTCCTTCTTCTTTCTTCTTCTTAATAAAGAACTACTGTGCTGGCAATTTCCTGCCCACTTCTTCGAAGCTATGTCTTCTTGGCACCAGAAACTGCACGATGACGACAGAAAATAAAGGGGGTTGAGAGGGAAAAAAAATGGCACGTAGGCCTTTTCCTAGTTTTGCCTAAGACAAAAGCTCGCTCGTGCATTGGTTCGTAAATGTACACTTCAAAATTGTACTCGTACCAACCCTTCAAATCCTCGTGAATTATTAATTTTTTTTTGTGTGAAAAAAAATAAGAATCTACCCCCACTTTGTATCATAAAGTATATCGCATACTTTATTAAATTTACCTTCCGCGTATCATTTCAACCTCAGATCTTAAAGAAGAAGATTTTATGAATAAAAAAAAGGGTATACAATTTATACGTACATGTATATTTTCCGATATTCTCCATACACGAGAATATCGGTTATTATTATCATCATTTTTATCTACAAAGAAAACGGTTAAATACGAATTATTATAACAAAATATAATAAATAGTATATAAAGGTATTTTATTTCACTTTTGTCTCTTTTTTTATATAAATTGAAAACGGCTTAGCAACTAAACAGTTACATTAAAAATTTTTTTTAAGAACACATTTCGTATATTTAGAACACCCTTGCAAAATTAAGTCTACATATCAACTTCCAGCTCCCCCCAAGTGAAACTCATTTTCTTTAATTTCAAACCTAACACTCATGGCGTCACAACTTATTAATATATACACTGCATATCAGTGTACGATTGCTGGTTTAAAAAACAAAAATTACCCGACTATTTTAAAGCGGATTCTCTGTACTGTAAATAACCTATACAATCGTATATTTTAGGAATGCTATCGTCAAGCCCAACATTTTGTACCCCCACACTTAAGGTTTTAGCAACTTTTTTATTTTTACAATTTGGCAATATGGCATATGTAGCGTCTGCCATATTACTCTTTCATTAACGACTTATACCCAGTGACACACGAAAGACTAAGACGAATCCAACGACAGTCATTCATCTAAATTCATCGAAACATTTAGCCTGTAGAAAGGAACAAAGTATAATGAACACACAGATGGATACACACATACTGTACAACCAAAACACATAACTCTTCTTCTTGCGCAGTCGGATAATAAAGCTATACTTCTGCTCTGTTTTGGTGTTATGCTGGAAAGTTTTAAAAAGCTGTAGCAACGGCTTAGTATTATATTGTCAAGCTTTAAATAGATTTGAATACGGCTTGTGTATGTATAGTTTGTCTATAATGGTGTATAAACACACTGTATTTACTATACAAAATGTACATATGTATGTGTATACATATGTACATTTGTCATATGTACATATGTCAATGTATGTATATAATGTATACTGTATCGATACACATAAACGTATACATATACTGCATATTGTATATACCGGTAATGGGTGCACAACCACTCGAAAACTCATTTTGTTTCTAAATATACAAGAGTATTGTACATACCCATATATTATATACAATATGTAATATATGCATACGTTTATATGTACCCTATA
>JAQIWH010002185.1:0-26071 GCA_034695005.1 Cryptops parisi | reverse complement strand
ATGTTTATGCATTTGCATAGATGCATATGCAATTGCATATTTTGGGTACTTTTTCAAATCGATGCATATTTCAGTCATTTTTCTAATAAATGCATATTTCTGTGATTTTTATGTTTTATTGCATATTTACAAGATTTTTGGGGGTATTTTCATGGCAAAGTAAATTTATATAACAATTAGGGAGACCTAACCAATTTATTATAAATAAATAAATAAATAAATAAATAATATAAATAAATAAGCTACTACAGACTATATAGAAATCAAACTACATAAAATGACATGAAAACTAAATTTTTTATTTGGATGTCCTTTTTTTGAGACTTCAAAAGGTGGCTGCGCTAGTCAGGCCTCTTACTGATGATATACACATACAGTACAACTACTTTTTATCAAGAAAATTGCTAATGTTTCTGGAATATCAGTATTTTTTTGGAGAAATCAATCCATTTTTTGAAATAAACGACATTTTAAATTCTTTATCACTTTGGTAAAGGACAAATTGTTCAAATAGTATGCCGTCCTTTAAAATAAAGGACGGATGGCAACTCTATTGTCAACACACTTGAAGGCAACGGTGTAAGAATTTACGTTCACAATAATGTTTTTTATTCATTCACAACCACACAAATGGAAAATAAAGGTTATGTTTCATATTTAAGGTATTCTTTGATTTTCTGGTGAAACATCATTCGCTTATGAATCAGCCTTACTGTGTTCTTAAGTTATAGATATACGTTACTATGTTTGTAAGGTACGGATACTTTAAGTACTGAACTAATTGGGGCCTGTTATTTTGTTGCATTTCAGATGAAACTATGGCAGTACACCGAGTACATACATAGGATGCTATTCAGTTCTTTATTCTGCTGCTGCTGCCCAAACGAACATTAACGCCACAATTATTAAGGATTTGCAGTGCAGTGAAATCATTGATTGTGGGTACAGTTAAGGTCGTTCCTCGGCCAAAGGATGCTGGTACTGTGTGGATAAATCTGAATGCATGCACATCATCCTGTCATCACGATGAACTATTCCGGTCATCAAGAGTCGATCAGCATGCCCAGAATCGATTTTAAGCCATCATTTGGGGATGGTGTTGATCAGCAATTACCAGGAGCAGCTATGAATGAAGTCGATATGCTATCAGCTGTAAAAGTAGAGATCAATGAGGAGTTCACAACATTGGATCCGGCTACTGACTATTGCAGGACCACATTACCAGTGACCAAAGATGGGACAGATGCAAATACTAAAACTTTCAGCAATGTTCCAGAATTTGTCTGCACTCAGCCGTCGGGATAAATTGACCCATCGAGAGTTGAAATTGAAGTCGAACTTGAAGATTCAAACCACTCAACATGTGACATTCTCATTTCACCAACTAATGTTACCGAAGAGCAAAGTTCGTTGCAACACCAAACTAACTTCTCTCAATCACATATTGTTGTAGAGAATGAAAATCGTACCTGTGGTGACGACTCGCAATGTCACGCTTTTTTTGCTCAAAGTACAATTAAAATAAAAGAATGGAAGGAAGTTTTGGACGATTCGGATGACGTGGATGTGGCGATAAATGGATTTGGCTGGTCGTGCAATTCAACGTCAAGTTCAATTACACAAAAGTCGCTCGAAAAATCCTGCATTTCTTCCCAAGAAACGGTGAATCTGCAAGAGCATAACCGGAATATCACAACCGTAAATTCTCCAAGTGAATCATCTTTTAGTAAGAATAAAAATGTAACTTGTAAAAAGAACGTTCAAAAAGATAAATTGTGCTCCTATTGTGGTAAGAAGTTCTTAAGGAGATCATGCTTAATGAGCCATGAGCGTATTCATACCGGAGAAAAGCCTTACCAATGTACTTTATGTGAAAAGAGATTCACAACTTCGGGAGATTTGGATAAACATCGTCGAACACACAATCAAGTCAAACCTCACTCGTGTTGTATTTGCAACAAGACCTTTACTAGAGCTGAAACCATGCGTGTGCACCAGAAAATTCACACAGGAGAGAAACCTTACAAATGCGAATATTGTGGGCATTCTTTCTCGATTCGTGGAAATTTGAAAAAACACTTGCGAATCCACACTGGAGAAAAACCTTACCCGTGTTCCCTTTGCGAAAAGGCTTTTTCTACATCCTGTAGCTTGCGAGCGCACATGCGAGTTCACACCGGACAGAAACCTTACATATGCGAACGTTGTGGAAAGTCTTTCTCGACTAGTGGACATTTGAGAAAACACATGCGAATCCACACGGGAGAAAAACCTTACCAGTGTTCTTTTTGTGAAATGGCCTTTTCTACATCTAGCATCTTGAAAGCTCACCAGAAAGTTCACACAGGACAGAAACCTTACAAATGCGAGTATTGTGAGAAAAGTTTTTCAATGAAAGGGAATATGCAAGTACACATGCGAATTCACACTGGAGAACAACCTTACTCGTGTTCTGTTTGTAACCAGACCTTCACTTTGCACAATACGTTGGTGGTGCATCAGAGAATTCACACTGGAGAAAAACCGTACTCTTGTTCTGTTTGCAACAAAGCTTTTGCTGCGCCTAGTAGCTTGCTGGTGCACCAGAAAATTCACACTGGAGAAAATCCTTGAGGTAACAAACGGTACCTATACTGGGCCATACACTTATAGTGATCCACTTGTCACTAATGGTCTAATACTCGCTAGAAGATCATGTCTGCAAAACTGCATAACTTTGCAAAATTCTTTCCAAACCCCCTTCACTTTCTGCCAAAGTTTTAGGCTGCAGTTTAATTTTGTTTTGGGAGGGGGGGTCTTGTGAATTTTTTCCTTAAGTTGCAATTTCCATGACATTGTTGAACTGATTCTTACTCAATTCTTAACAAGGAAGATTTTCATTCAGTAAGTTCTTATATAAAAGTGGATCACATTAAAGCCCAGGTATTTTGGTATTTAATCAAATACCGCCAAGTCTCTAATTCTTATCATTTTATGTCTTATTTATTGCTCAACTTACGTGTTTTCGTAATTTATTCATTTGCTGATGAATGAAGATTATATTTATGTATGAAGTATATGTATCGCTGGACATGTCGAATTATGTAACTAAATTGTTTTCTTTAACAGTTTCAAAGAATTTTTGCATCCATAGTTTCAGTTTTTATAGTTTTTTGGTTTTTGTTTATGGAAGCTATAAGCTATAATGTGTAATTTTGAAATGATACATTAAAAAATTTGCAGCATTAGAAGATATTTTGTGAATGCTTGGTTCACACAAGAGCTATGTGAAGTACAATTGTGACATTATGGTCGTTAAACATAGCATAAAATTTCACTACCAAATTGATTTATTTCACTTTTGAATTGTGTTCATTTTTCCAAATACAATAAAGTGATAAACCAAAGTTTGTTTCAATTTTCAACTCGACGTTACTTTTGAGTAAATTTGTAAAAAAAAAAAATATAACGTATTTTTATATAATTATTTAGTTATTTAGAATATCTTATTTCACTATATTATAGTACCGTTAGAATTGTTTTCCCGTTATCTTGTCATTCAATGTAGAATAGGCACCAGCTTCCGTAGATTTGAATCTAGTACTGTACCTTGAAAATACAGTGTATTCATTCGTGTTGAATAATTTAGAAAATAAAAACATTTTTGTAGTTTTCAATAACCCCTTTTTGATATTTAAGAATAGATAGTGTGCGTGTGTACCGAAGTAGTTTATACACTAATATTTCACAAGTTTAATAATTTAATTATTTTTCTATTCAGTGTACGTACTTCAGAATGGGCTACGGCTTCCGTAATAAAACATTGAATTGATACTATCGATATCAATTCGATAAAATCGAATAATAATCTGAAGATGGGAGACTGTAAACTGTACAGCAGTTTATATTTATAATATTTAGTAGGTTATTATGAAAATCAGGTCAAATATATAAGGTTTGGAAGCTCTCAGTGTTGTATATAAACTATAGCAGGTACATCGCTTATTTTTTTTTGTCATTTTTAGCTGATACGGTGGTTTGTCAAATTAGAATTTTTGGTAAACATACATTTTATGCCACCATTTGAGGACGTTAAGTGCATGGTTTCCCAAATTTTCAATTAGTTGATATGGTATAACAATTTCTTTTTATTTCATTCACATACAAGTGAAAAATAAATGTTCCACTTTTTGGCTTTTCTGCGTGGGTCTGGTGGAACATAATTCGCCTATAAGTGGGTCCACACTGTCCTGGAAACACTTAAAACTAATTGGTTCTTTTTTTTTGTAATGCAGGTCTATATATGGCTGTACACCGAGACCCGAGTACATAGATTGGACGTTTATTTTTCTGCTTGTGCCCAAATCGACTTCAACGCCACAATTATGAGAGATTTTGCAGTATGTGGTAGAACCATTGATTGCGGGTATGGTTAAGACTGTTCCTCAAACAACTAACGTTGGCACTGTGCGAAAAGTCTATGTAGGCAGATTGTCTTATCATCATGATGAACTATTCTGGTCATCCACATTTGACCAACATGCCAAGCGTTAAGCTTGAATCTGCTCCGATTCTGGTTGGTTTCGATTATCGATCATCTGGAGAGGTGATGGTTGCAGCCAATATTTCATCAGCTGTAAAAGTAGATATCAAGGAGGAGTGTCCAGCATTGAATCTTGCTACTGAAATTTGCAGGACCACGTTGGAAGAACCTGTTGTCAAAGATGATACAGGTGTAAATACTACGAATTTGAATAATCTTCTTGGATTGGTCAGAATTGAGTCTACTGGAGAATTTGTTCCATCGAGAGTTGAAGTTAAAGTCGAATGTGAATGTTCAAACCACTCAACGTGTGACATCCATATTTCACCAAGTAATGTTATCGGAGCGCAAAGTACGTCGCAACACCAAACTAACTCCTCTCAATCACATAATGTCGTAGAGAATGAAAATGGTATCTGTGGTGACGACTCGCAATGTCACGATTCTTTCGATCGAAGTACAATCGAAATTAAAGAATGGAAGGAAATTTTGGACAATTCAGACGATGCGTTAAATGCATCGGGTTGGTCGTGCAATTCAACTTCAAGTCCGACTATCCGAAACTCACCTGACGAATCTTGCAATTCTTCCAGTTTGCCAATGCGGAATCAAAATATTACAACCTTTAAAAAAAACTTAAATTCTCAGAGTGAATCATCTTTTAGTAAGGATGCGACTCGTGAAAAGAACGTTCGAAGAGATAAATTATGCTCTCATTGTGGTAAGAAGTTCTACAAGACGTCAAACTTAATAAAACATGAACTCATTCATACCGGAGAAAAGCGTTACCAATGCACTTACTGCAGAAAGAGATTCGTAAATTCGTGTGATTTAGATAAGCATTGTGAAATACACAACCCAGACAAAACTTACTCGTGTTATATTTGCAACAAGATCTTTTCTAGGAGTAATTACTTGCGGGCGCACCAGAAAATTCATACAGGAGAGAAACCTTACAGATGCGAACGTTGTGAGAAGTCCTTCTCGACTTCTGGATATTTGACAACTCACATGCGAATCCACACTGGAGAAAAACCCTACCCGTGTTCCTTCTGCGAGAAAGCCTTTACTACGTCCAGTAGCTTGAAGTTGCACCAGAGAGTTCACACAGGACAGAAACCTTACAAATGCGAGCACTGCAAAAAACGCTTCTCGCAAAAAGGGAACTTGCAACTACACATGCGAATTCACACTGGAGAACAACCTTACTCCTGTTCTATTTGCAACCAGACCTTTACTTTGCACAATACCTTGCTGGTCCACCAGCGAATTCACACTGGAGAAAAACCTTACTTGTGTTCTCTTTGCAACAAATCCTTTGCTGCCCCTAATGGCTTGCTGGTGCACCAGAGAATCCACACTGGAGAAAAACCTTACTCGTGTTCTGTTTGCAACAAGTCATTCACTACATCTAATAGCTTGCTGTTGCACCAGAGAATTCACACTGGAGAAAAACCTTACTCTTGTTCTGTTTGCAACAAAGCCTTTGCTGCGCCTAATAGCTTGCTGGCCCACCAGAGAATTCACACGGGAGAAAAACCTTACTCGTGTTCTCTTTGCGACAAGAGGTTTGCTTGGATTAAAAGCTTACAGTTACACCGCAAAACTCATACTACGGGAAGGAAGTGAATTGTAAAAGAAGTGTGTTCATTGTAACATCACAATTTCATTTTTACTGTTACTAACGTTCATACTCCAGATTTTCAGTTTCACTTTAATTGGTTAACATTATAAAATTTTGTGACCCATTAAAACTCACCCCCATTTAGAAACTGACCTATTCTGTAATGTGGTTGTTTTTTTAAAGGTTTTCATGACAAACATAAGTTGTTGTCTATCCACAGAACAAGAACTTGAATCGGTTCATTGATTTTGGGGATAAGTGTATTATTTAATTTAAAGCAGTTGGTCTTTGGAAATTGTTAAGTGTGAGACTGTTTGTAATAGCAGTTCGGAACACTGATCTTATCCAGGTATTTTTCTATTAACCAATCTATATGATTTTCATATTAGTGTAAAGAAGTAGGGTGTCATTAATGTCATTTATAATTGAAGGCTTTCCCGGAACAACGTTGTATGTTACAAAAATTCAATCTTGAAATTATTGTGAAAAACATGCCTCATATCTAACTAGTGCCGTCAATAGACAAACTAATACCTACTTAAAACATACATATATCAATTCGATTGGTCACCTAATATGTGACAATCAATGTGTTGCTGAATACGTCTTTTGCCATTTACTCAAATCTATGAATTGTTACCTGCAACGTTATTCCGGGCAAGCCTTCAATTGGTGGCTACTCCAAAGAAATTTCGATAGCCAAATACTGTAATATAATTTTTCAACAATTAAAAACTTTTTGAATGCAGTTATCTCTTGTTCATTGTAGAACAGGCACAAGCTTCCGTAGTTTTAATGCATATAGCAATAGCTTGAATAAGAATAGTCGTGTCGTGTTGAATAAACATTGAAGGGAACATTTTTGTAGATTTCAATATTTTTATTGGTATTTAAGAATTGATTTATGTACCCGAGTTATTCTAATATTTAGCACTTAAAAGTAATAATTCCGTTTCGATTTTTCTTATCAATAGTGTCTGCATCGACGGCTTCCGTAACAATAGGTCAACTAAGATTGACCGATACTATCGATATCAAGCCGATTTATATTGCGATTTAAAAAAAAAAGTATGATGGAGGATGATGATGAACACGGCAGCAGTCATTGATTATTTTTATCAATTGAAGTCGGCGTATAGTGTCATTATCAAAATCAAGTTCCATTATATAAGGTTTGGAAGCTTACAATGTTGTAAACTACAGTAGGTGCCCGCTTTTAGGCATTTGGCTAAAACTGTGCTTTGTCAATTACAATTTGCCATCATTTGTAGACAATCGGTCCGTTCCCTTTGAACGCTTTCGCGCTAAAAGCGCTTATTAACGTCCAAACATAGTCGATAATAACGTATAGTAGATGATAGGATTCTGTAAGTTACAAAGAATTATCGACTATCTTTGAACGGTTATCGCCCAAAAAGCGTTCATAGTGAACGCGACCAATAGTCTACCAATTCAAAGTTAGCATTTCAATATTCACTAGTAAATAGCCCGTCAAAAATGACGGGAAAGTTATGTATTTATTAACTCATATTGCTTCGCAATATTTGTTACAGTTAGAGTATCAATTTCGGTATGAGTTTTGGCATTTTCACACATGGTGAGGTGGCGCTAGTAAAAACACCGCCACACAGTGGAAGTTTCTAGAAGATTCTTGAAAGTTCTAGAATTCTTTCTTTATGCCCAGGTGCAAAAGAAAGAAACAAGTGATGTTTCTTGTCCAATGGCTATAACTGGTGAGGAGGAGTAGTAGTAGTAGTAGTAGTAGTAGTAGGAGGAGGAGGACGAGAAGGAAGGGAAACTCTTTTATTAGTAGGATTCTATAGTAATTAACCAGTAAAAAACTTTCTCATCTCCACTGACTGAATAGCATACTTGTTAATTTAGTGGTGAGACGATACCTGCCAGTACTATATAATTTTGAGGAACTACTTAATAATGGTACTAATACCTAGTCAAGAGGCTCATGGTGTGTTATGAATAACTAGTAAAAAGCCTGTCAAAATGTGTCGAATGACAGGTACATGAACCAGAATGGGTTGTGGTTTTCGTTACAGAAATGCTTTTGTTTTATGATCTTTTGTTTTATGATCTTTTGCTTGTGGATGGTTCAATGAAAGGTTTCAGTTTTTACTGTCTGACAAGTTGCGAACTTTCACTCCTTGCTCCCCACTTCTGGCCAGAAATTCTAACATTGTGACCTTGTAGTTAAAGCACCCACCTCAGGTGAGAGGTCCCTGGTTTGCCTTCCACTCGTGCCATGTAGATTCAGTTTGGGTCTGACACCATGGGTGCAGATTTCCTTGGGGTTCTCCCATTTCTTCCTGCTTCATAAATCTCCAACTAATCATCATCCTCACCTCAACTTCATATCATGTGTTTTGAAATAAAACTTTGAAGTTGTATGACAATTAATGTTACTAGGATAGGATTCTACATTACGATTTCATTGACCTTCTTATAAATCTCTGAGTTAGTTAGTTAGTTATTTAGGCTTTAGAGGCGCACCAACTACCAAGAGGCTTGTTATATGAATCTCTGACATCATCATGAAAAACTGATTGCAGTGTTCACTTGTTTCAAGCCTCCACTGAAATGATTGGCTTCAGTTGAAAACGAATCGTCATCCCATGCAAATGATGCAAAACCTTTTTTTTTTTTAAATACTGGATCTGCTGAAACATGTGATCGACTACTGCTTTGTGGTTAGCTAGCTCGGATGCAACTAGCCTAAATTCTGTGGCTAATTCATAACACCTGAACTCGCTGCTACTTGCAAAGTTGCAGCAGAGAAAAAACACAAATGACATCAACAGTAACGAGTTGTAGAGAAATTGTACTGTAAGATCGCAGTTAAATCGTAGTAACATTGATCAATGTTAATCACATTCAACATTGAAATTTATAAAGTTAACACTATAGCAGAATGTCAATTATGTGAACAACTGGTTATCCGAACAGCGATAATCGACTAGATGTGCAGAGATTCTACTTAAATTTGTGCCAGTCGTATACTGTACATCCGAGTGGAGAGTGTTCTGATATTTAAATTCCTTTCCTATGGTTAAATAAGATACTAAAGCGGAAGTGAACAGTAATATTCATGAAATACAATAACCGAAAGGCCAAGAAAACTTCATGCTTTCAAAAAAAATTGTAGAATAATATTTATGTAATAACGAATATTAACTAGAGTATATTCTTATAAACATAAAGAATATTTTATTTTCATATATGCACATAAATGAAAATAAAATATTGATTTGTTCATAATCAATATGTTCGATTTGTTCATAATGTCAGATTATGTGAACAAATCGGTTATATGAACATCCATGGCCTCCAATTAGATTGGATAATCGACGTTCTACTGTAGTTAAAGGTGAGTGTCAGTATCCAACCAGTTAGTGAAGGTAAGAAAGTTTTTTATCAGCTATTAGTTTTTACAGGTTACTTACTATCTATTTAAGGGTGGGAGACCATGCAATTTATAAATGTACTAATGACAATGTTGAGAATGACTTAGTTGAACACAAATAACTACGTAAGTGCCATAATGTGTATCTCTCAGATTTTCATTGAAGATTAGGGCTTCTCAAACAGGATCCCGTTTTTCTGGGATCCCTTCCGTAATCTCGGGATGGTAACCAAATCAACCAAGAATCCCGCTATTTTCAGTACTTTTTTATTTAAATTTCAGTGATCAGAAATATTCTCACACAAAATAAGAGTAGTGCTAGTTTGTCTAAACTAGAATAACAATTATTTTTTAAACCCTACATTATGTTTGCAGACAGTACTTCTTCTGATATTGTAGTATCTATTCGAGATAATAATAGAAATGATGAAACTAAAACTTTTTGTTTACCAAAGCTAGATGTGTCAACTGCTTGCAAATGAATAACACTTCATCATAAATTGGATGCTGCCATTTCCAAAGTCACCCAAATTGAGAAATCTTAGCTTACAATTTAAAGCACATCACAAAAGAAATGAATTATTTGTAAGCAACAGGATGCGTACAGATAATTTGGATGATTTAATGTATTAACCCTGGAATGCTACCCTAATTTCTAACTACATAAATGTTACCTTCATGTGGCATGTAGTTGTTTAAGAAATAATCATATTGAAATCAGTAATTGATTTTTATTTGTTCAAATTAACTAAAATGACAACCATATCCACCTGTTCTATATCTACCTGTTTCAAATCTACAAGATTAACTTAGATACAAAACTTACAGGAAATCTCTATAAAAAATATCCTTATAATACTATACAAAGTTGGAATAATTTACCCACCTATATAAGAAAAATCCCATTCATATGTGTCAATTTTAACTGTGTCAAATCATGTTATCACTTTAAGAAAGCTTTAATACAACATATTACTCATATTGTGGATCCTTAGTTTGTCACTTTAATAATTTCTTTTATTCTCTTTTTGTTTGTCGACAAACAATTTTTTGTAATCATTATTTTGTTCCAACTTGGACTGTGTCATGAATAAATAAATATACAGTTGACCCTTATTAATCGGCCCCCTATAGACCACTAAAAGACAAGACCCCTGCCTTTTGCCACTAAAAACACAGAACCAATGTATCTTCTCACACATTGATCTGCCCTTATTGAACAGCAAAACTTTTATCCCGCGCCACAAGGGCGGTGGTTTAAAGAGGTTCGAATGTACTTCAATCTTAACTTTTATTAACAATTTTGTTTGAAATCACAATTAACCCACTTCCTGGACACATTTTTTTTATAATACAACAAATGAAATGATTTAATGTGGTTGCATTGATTCATTTTACCCATGATTTTTTCTGGCTCGTTGAAACTAATACCTGAAATAATACTATTCTGGGGTGCAGGTGTACCTAAGGTCCGGATAAAAGTCGGACCATCTGACTTTGGGACAGCAAAAGTGATGTCCTCCTTTGAATCTAAGCCAGATGTGTTTTGATCTACTCTGTGTTTTAGTAAATAATTAACAAGAATGCTTATTTAACAAATAAAAAACCCGACTGCGTATAAACTAAGACATATAGTGTCAGTAATATTGGTTTTCATTAATGAAATATAGCCAGTGTCACTTAAGAGACTAAGGCGAATCTTTCGATACCTCATTCATCAAAATCCATCGAGTCGTTTAGCCTATAAGAGGGTCTAAAGAATAATTGATATATGGCATGTAGCATCCGCCATATTGGTTTATCAGTGACAAAATATAGTCATTGTCACTCGAGAGACTAAGACGAATCCATAGACACCACATTCATCAAGCCTGTCGGAGGGGAGAAACCAGCGATGGAGACATACCACCGAAAAACATATACCGTCGGAATCCTAAGTTTGAAATTTTGTGCGAAATGAGAAGCCCTATTTTCATGTCTTGTTTAATAAAGAGTAAGTTATGGTGACCAACAGTTAAGATTCTTAGTGTTAGCGTAATCTTAATATTTCTTACTTTTTTATGCATTCCCCAAGATCACTTTCCAACACCGTGGATGTGGTAATTAGCAAGTCATATGGTATGCTAATAATGTAGTCATTGACTTCGATTTTTTCTTCAGTTTTGATACCTCGACCAGTATCTGCAAGCCATTGAGATTTTAAAGATTTTTAAAAAATACACAATCCATGTTCACAAATTGTTACAAATTACCGTCAAATATGTATGGTTTCAATCGTTTGGTGCGCCTGTAACCATTTAACTTCATCCATTTCATAAAATCAATGTAAAGCCATTGACTATCTAAGGAGCAGGATGAAGCTGAATTGGTTTTCATTTGCTTCAACTCCTTTAATCCACGTGGACACAACACACCTAGAATTTTAAAACGTTCATCTTATAAATGTGAAAATATATTTTGGTTCTCACATTTGTGAGTTTTCTCTTCCTAATCTAGCTGTCTATTTAAATAAACTGCTTTTTGTGTTTGTCTCTGCATGCATGAATCGAAAATGACTGAACTGATTTCAATGAAACCTGCAAAGTTTGGGTACCATTGGGAGAGGTTAAAGTATAGGCTATTGCCAATGTTAAAAGTTTTATTGAGCAGCTGACAAATTTGTCATTCCTTTGCACTGTGTTCAGAACAATAGATTCAAAACATTGTGGCATGATGCTATTTCTTGCTAATTGATTCCTTCGTGAAGTAACCATCAACATAACCACGCAGTGAAAAAATGTCCCAAGTTCAAGTGTCATTATTTTGGGTCTGGCACGACATTGGTGGCTAAAAATAACTGCATTGACCTAGAAATTCAGACAGAATAACCTGTGCAAATTCCATGATGTTGAAGCTCAGCATTGGAAGTTTTTCATAAAACGGACAAACACACCATTTTTATAGTTAAGATTAACCAGATCTGTGGATGCAGAACATTTGAATATATTTGAATCCACACAGGTTTATCATCAGTCAAATAAATAAATAACGTAAATAATCATAACGTTTGCCCAAATTTATATTACAACAATGAACTGCATGATGAATAGCTCACTATGATAGACACTCTTTCACATAAATTATCACGAGAACAATCTGTCCCAACCAAGTTTCATTTCTTTTCGTTACTGTACTGAATATGGCCATTCTGTAGTCCATGTCATGTGGCCATGGAATGGCTAAGGTGACCATATTAATTATTTTTCACTAATTAAAAACCATATGCGCTTTAATCATGCAATCCCTTTATTTGGGTGGCCCAGTATCGAGGCGCCTATGTGGCCATAAAAAATTTGGGGTGCCAACTGCTGGTAAATTCTTAATTCACAAGGTGACTTTGTCTTATTTTTTTATAAAACTTTGAACACATTGTTTTGTTTTGCAATTCAATGTGAAAATTATAATGGATAAGAATCAAACTTATGTCAGAAAAGTACATTTCTCTCAAGAGTTCACTAAAATTTCCATGATATTTAACAATGTCCTTAAGTGGCCCACTACTGGTACCTTTACTTCAGTACAAGAAAAAAAAGGGATTCCCAGTAAGTCAAATGTTTCATAAAAACTGGTTTTTTTTTGTTAAGTTTACAAATATTTAAGTGAAAAGTGATCTGTTTTCATTATTCTCTTCGAATTTTAAAAGAAAATAGAGCAAATTCTCTCTGGCAACCGGTAGCTGCAAAATGCTGGAAACAAGAGACTGAAGAGTTTTCTCCCGCAAGCTGAAGTCATGACTACGACAAAACGAACGCAACAGTCCCACTTTAGTGTATTTTAACATTAATCCAAGGTTGTGTACTTCAACATTGTGTTTAACGGCAACAAAGCATGTCATGTGGTGTCATTTCAGCAATCACATGGTTTGGTTGGCATCACGTGACACACTTTGGTGGCTAAACACCAATGTTCAATGTTGAATTAAGAGCCCAGGTCACGGGGCCAAGGAAGGTTAGCCATGCTGCTGCCTCTGTCCTGTTCACATTCCCTTTTTAGCTTACCCACTCACTCTGTTTCAGTAGGTTGGATTAAATTAGTTCATTAAAATAACTAAATTATTCATGAGCATTGTCTCGCCTTCGGCCGTTTTAACTAGCATAACCTTTCCTCTGAAAGGGAGACTCCTTAACCTGGACTAATATTAAAATACAATAGTTTTATCAATACAAAAGATGGTAAAAGATAATTGCCTTTGATAATTTTAAAAATTATTTTATTTTACACCCTATACGGGTAAATACAACAACCAAATCAATAAATCAAATGGTGCAAGTAAAATGTTTAAACAACACTTTTTTTAAAATGATAAAGTTTTTTACACTGAGAATTACTGCAAACAATTAGAATTTTTCTTTATCACGCCACGCATGGATCATGTTTGATGTAATTACAATTCTTATTCCACTTTATTCATGAATAAAGTAAAGTGTGAGTCTTAAAAAATGTTTAGTTAAATCTAGATAAGACTATATTATACCATCCATACGCTGCAACATGTTTTAACGGTGTTCTTCTCCAAACTCGAGGTTCTTGCTCCAAACTCCAGAGATTTATTTAAAGATCTTTTTCATTCATTTCAGTTTCTATTTGTTAAAAATAAGAGTTTATTGATTGCATCGTCCTACCAAACATTTCAAGTATCTCCAAATAAAATATTTTACATTTACATGCATCTGTATTTATGTTATTAATGATGTGTAATTTTTTTTATTTGTATTGGGAAAAAGTGTCAAACACTTTTATTTGCATTTATAGCTGTAGTTAATTGTCCAAGTGTTTTATTTTTATTTTTACACTAGAACATCATGATCCATCAATTCAAAATTTTGTTTGTTTTTAGGCTTCAGCTTTTATGAAAAACTTGCCTAAATCGTCGAAAGGGGCTGGCTGACGACAATGACATTGAGGTTGAGGACCGACATCTGATATATCAGGTGACTGATTGAACTTTAAAGGTTATTTGTGAAAAAAAAGATCTTCTACATAATAAAAACAAAATAAAATTAGGCAATCTGCATCAATGACGTCATTGAAACCGTACTGGGAACTCGGCGATCTCGTTTTAGTGGCACTTGTATTCGACAGATTTGTATCATCCATCCGAAACGTTATGAAAATGACATTTTCACCTAAAATTTGACAATTTTGTTCACTTTTCTGAACCATGGCAGACACATCTACGTCAATTACGAAAGTGGTATGCCCCATTCCTGTTTCTTTTTTCCTGAGATAAATGGATTAATTTACCGAACTCGGTTAACAATTATATTACTGTAAAACATTGACACTACATTGATAACAGCATACGTAAAATATTCCAAAATATTCGAGATAGCTTAAGATAAGCTTTTCATACAACCTTTTACCAGTTTTACGTATATACTTTTTGCCCAGAGGCTTTGTTTGTGGCCTTGGTTAAATTAGGGACCATTTACTTAAATAAATGGTCCCTGGTTAAATCTTCATGAAAATACTGCTGTTAAGGTTCTGATAGTGCAACAATAGTTTCAATGACAACTAGGCCAAATCTAGTCATTCGGCTTTATTAAATTAATCAGCACTGTATTATGTTTTCTTTGTACAGGTAAATGAGATGGTTGTTATCGAGCTGCCCGATGTGCTTACGCAAAAACACTTCAAGAAATGGTTGGAATCTTATGAACGAGAATCCGGGCAACAATTTCGTGTACGAACGTCGAATAACAATGACACTATGTATGTTACATATCGGGTGCGTTGAGATGAATGTTTTTTGCTTCTTTTGTTTTTATTTTTTAAACTTAGCTAAGTTATTTAATGTCACTTGTAGGTTTGCCATTGTACAAGTCTTTAATTATTAAACACAAACATGTTTCATGTAAGTTCCAAGACTTAAACAAGTATACCGATAAAGCTGTGATTCTGCATCGCATAATTAATGGGCGTGTTCACTGATAACACTAAAAAAAAAAGGTACTTTGGTATTAAATGCAAGATCTCGCTTGTGGTGCTAGCTTGTACTGTACTTGGGTTTGAGGGCCAAGTTAGCTTAGTTAAACAAAAGCAAACTTAATATTGATTCATTAATCATAAATTTAATACATTTTTGTTTATATGGTAATTGTTGTTATCAAAATGGTGAACGGTGTTCTGAATGGCAATTGGTGTCAATACAGTAGTGGATTGAATTATTGAGACACTTCAGCTTTAAAGTTTTATGCCATTTTATATTTTGATTATTTTTCATACAAAATTCGAACATGTTTCAGAAGGTGAAACCTTTTTTTCAAATCATAAATTGTTTTTGTTTAGCAACCTAATCTAGAACACTAAGCAATACAAAGTACAAGCAGGCAGCACCACAAGTGAAATGCTATAACCCAAAACCCCTCTAACATCTAATCCCAAAGTACCAACAAAATGAAATAGTTTTGTATTTATGTTTATCTATACATTAGTTTTAGCATGCACAAAAAGCAAGGAAACCAAACTAGCCAACAGCCTTATTTAAAATTAATTTTCATTAATTTGTGCTTTATTCTACCTAGGCTCGCTTGAACTGTCACCATAATACTCTGCCTGTGAAAACCGGAACGAAAAAACCTTCTAGAAAACATATGGATTGTCCAGTGGAGATGAAGGTTTTGATTCGAGATCCTAATGCACCTGATGCCACAGGCGCATTATGCAAGGTGGAGATACATGGCCAACACAATCACCCATTGAATGTGGAGGATGTTCTTAAATTCAACCGAGTGTCCAATTCGACAAAGCAAAAGTTTCTGGAATTTTTCCAGGCTGGCTACACACCTGTTCAAGCATTGGAAGCACATAAACAGAACATGATGGAAAAGTATGGAAGTGACTATTCACAACATGTTGTCGACAGATCGTTGTGCCCAGATATGAGCTGGATATATTCCCTGTTTAACAAGGAATTTAGAAAACATCGTGATGAGGGTTCAGTGGATGAAACGGTTTTAGCAGCTCTCATGCCTCAGCTGGACAAATTTAAAAGTGAGGGACATAAAGTGGGGGTGGGCACAGTGGACACGGAATTTTTTGTTGTTTTGATCACGAGCTTGGCAGAAAGAGCCCAGTCTTTAAAATCGAGCGGTCAGGTGGTGCATTTTGATAATTTGCACATTATAAAAGAAAAGAAATCGGATTCATGGTGCGTGTTTTTAATGATGGTGAACAGCGACGTTGGTGGATTACCTCTTGGCTACTTCATACTCAGTTCCGAATCTGAAGCTTTACTGACGGCCGCATTAGTTGTTTATACGAAATTTTTATCTGACGATGCATTTGGTGGAAGAGGACCTCTGGGACCACAAATGTTTTTAATCCACAATTGCAAATTCATTCGTAATGCTTTTCGTGTAGCCTTTCCGAATGCTGTGTCGCTTACAGGGATGTCTTATGTGCTGGAATCAACATGGCTTTGGCTGTGGAACAGTCACCACAAGATTGACAAAGAAGATAGAATGGAACTGTTTAAAAGCATCAGTGCTTTGGTTCACAGTAAAAGTGCCATTGAGCTCAACTGCCTCTTCGACTTGTGCTTATCGGACGAAAGAGCTCAAAAACGTCAAACATACATTGCTTATTTGAAGAGCCTTCGAAGAACTTCTCGCAATTGGGCTCTTGGTTTTCACAAATCAATCGGTGCCATGGGGATCGATGCCAACAGCCTGCTAAAAAATCTCCAGGTTCTGAAAGATAAAGTGTTTTTTCACACCAGGGCATTTTCTTTGGATTACTTGCTAAATTTTCTTGTCAACAATTTAAACGATCACTACAAGCGTAAAATTGCTCACTTAATGTCGGGTAGGTACGAAGAGTTTCTTCAGAGTATTTACGGTGGCCAGAAACCCGTTGATATGCAAGTGACCAAAATCGGCGAGGAGGGGTTGTACAGTGTCACATCATTTTGTGATAATATTTTGTATGAAGTAGCTTATTTTATGGGAAGGTGTGAATGTTCTGTCGGCTCCTTTGGTGGTCCTTGTAAACACCAGCATGCAGTTGCTTTGTATGAAAATAGTGTTGAAGTTTTCTCTGAAAGTGGCAGAGAAAGAAGACTGTGCTGGTTACAGACGCTTTCGGTGATAGGCTGTTTTTCGGAAGACACCGACTTGTATCGGAACCTGGCTTTTGACATTATGTCAGAAGAGTGCAACACACCGAACGAAGGAACTTTCAACTCGGAAATAATTGTCTCTAATCCATCGGATATTTCAGTTGCTCTGGAGATGGAAATATCGTCGGAAAACGATAGTTTGAGTATCAACGCTGCAAACTCCCAGTCTAAACTGAACTATGCTAGATCGCTGCTAACTGACTTTACGTCAACAGTTATGAAACGTTTGGAGAGTGGTGACGAGTCACTCTATCAGTCGTTCATGAAATTCCATGCAGCTTTTAATAGTGCTGCAACCACCACCAGTGCGTTTGAAGAATTTCTTCGGATTCATGAAGCCCTTGATGCTGATAGCAAAACAATTATCATTCTTCCTCCAGTTCCAGTAGGAAATTTTTCCGTTCCTTTGGGAAAAGTTTCCATTCCCGTGGCTCATGTCACTGGTACTAAACGAGTAGTAGCTGTAGCAGAACATCAGCACAAACGTCTGCATTTGGATGAACATGGTTATGCAGCTCGCAATAAAAAGTGATGTTTGACTGCTATTGCGTTTGTGAAACAACAAATCTTTTCTTTGTATATTATGTAAATGCAAAATAATTTCTATTTTTAATAGTACATAATAAGATCATGATTCTTTGTAAATATCACATGCTTAATTTTTTATTAAAAATTTGCTCAAAATTATTTTAAACTTATTTATTTTGTAAATTCAATTTCTTTGGTGACAGTTTCTGTTTGGTTTATTCAAGCTTGCAAGGCCATGAATTCTATAAAAAAAAAAATTGGAAAATCTTTGAGAGATTTGATGAAAGACTGATCAATTCTGGTTTATCCTTGGCCATATGGCTGAAAAGATATTCTGAAGTTTTTTTTATCGGTTGTACGGTAGGTAAACACATTAGAATCTTTGGTACTTTGGGGTTAAATGATCGACTTTGTTTGCGGTGCTACTTGCTTATACAGTACTTTGAATCGCAGGTCAGCTTAGTTAAAGAAAAACGTATTAAATGTATAATTAATGAATTTAGTGAAGTGATCTAGGACTTTCCTGCTGTGGGCTAGTCAGCAGTTTAGCGGTACTTGTTTGTACTTGGTTATGATTTTTTTTGCAGGTTTGGTTAAGAAACAAAGAAACTTATCACATGTAGGATTCGTTTTTTTCCTAACCTAACGAGAAAAGAAAACCATAACCAAGTAGACAACTGCTGGCGGGCCCAAAACAGAAAATATCCATGATTTATTATGTTTTTGCTTGTTTAATCAATCTAACCTGTGTAATAGCCTAGGTTACGAATAGCTCTATGGTAAATACCCCCTGCCGTTGTAATTAAATAAACTTTCACACCCTCATGCCATTGTCCTATAACTTAACTCATCTTTGTTTCTGGTTCAACCTCTTTGAGCTCTTTTATGGAGGGTTCCTGAATCCTAATTATTAGGGAAAAAAATTAAAATGCATATATTTTTTTTATGTGTCTGATAAAGGAATGGACTGGACACAAATGTTTCAGGTTAAACAGTTGTTTGAGTCATATTTTTTGTTATAGAGCTATAATTGCATATTCAGAGTATTACGGCATTTTTTAAAGAAAAACTGCATATTTTTAGTTCACATTTTGTCTATTGTTTCCTTTTTATATAAGTACAGTAAAATCGTGATTATCCAGGGCTTGAACAGCACTTTGCCATTGTAAATTAAATTTTGGCATGTTTGGCTGGAGGATTCACGGATAATGCAACAATAAACAAATATGTGTACCATTAACGAAGCACTATCATTTAAATTTGCCCAGATAAACTTTTGTTGATGTGAAACAAAGTTACTCAATGTACAAGAGTGTCCAACTATGGTCAAAGAAATGCTTATTTATTGCAATCAAAATCTTGATTCGTTTTCAATTATTTTTTTTATATTAGAGTGAGGTATGCTGACTTCCGAATCCGTATGTTCGAATTTCGCACTTTTTTTTTAGCTTATTGTGTTCAGTTCAAAATGGACTTAAATGACGAGTTCTGAAGAAAGTTTTGGTGATATAAAAATAAAAAAAAGTTTTTTTGTGAAGATTTTCACTGGCCTCTCCTAGCCATGGTTTCGCTAAAAACGCTCATAAACGTCCAAAGATTGTCGATAAGTTTCTTACGTAGAACCGGTTGCGTTTTCAGCGAAAAAGCGTCTTTGAAAGTTCCAAGAGTTATCGACTGTTTGAAATAAAATTTTGAATCAGACGTTTTTCGCGCCATAAGCGCTGAAAGCGTTCAAAGTGAACACGGTCATAATGAAGAGGTGTGGAAAAACTCCGGGCGCATGCGCTGCGCAGATCTAGCCAACATAAAATAAAGTTGGCTATATTTTATGTTGGCTTACGCTTAGCCGCCTCTATTCGATTCTGTAGGAGCTGAGCTGCTGTATTTTTCATTCAATAGCTTATTGAATGTCTACTGAATTCTTGGCTAAATGACAAACACGGATTTTTACTGGTGTTCATGATAATAAAAGAACCTCAAACTAGAAAATAGTGATAACAGACGATCATGAAACAACAGTAACCGAAAAACGTCATGGCAGAAGTCTCTCAATCGTCAATGGTACAAAATATTAAAGAAAGTTGATTTTCTTGTTATTTATTACCCACTAATTTAACTTGTTAATTAACTTCTTAATATAATAGACGGATGTCATGGTCATGGAACTCTCGGGTGTCAAAACAAAGGACGATTTCAGAAAATGGTTAAAAACATTTTATGAAGAAACTGGTCAAGCATTCCGAATAAGATGGTCACGTACTGGTGACACTCCATTGGTTTTATATCGGGTAAGGTTTTTCCTTTATTGAAAGTTTGCAGGTGTTTTAATTTAACACCAATTGGTTAACTAGGTTTGCATAGTTGCTAATTAAATGCAATATATTAGGTGTCAGCCATTAGCTTACACACAGCAGGAATTTCCAACCTGTGTTATTTCATTTTATGTAAAACAATTCAATGGGATCAAAGAGGGAGGGATACAAAACTACAAAGGGATAAAAGAAAAGTATAACAGGGCCTAAAGGCTCACCCCAAAAAAGGGGAGAAAACAAAACCAGACCCAAGGAGGGTGGTATTCTAACAATATACAACAAAGATGGTGAAAACAGTCGCCCAGAATCAAAGTATATGATTAACATATTTACATAGAGCAACATCAAATCTTTTAAATTGTACGAGTGTTGGTGAAAGAGTTCCTAGAAAATTCCTTAACCGGAGTGGGAGAGCATTCCAGGCATCAAATGTATTGTACGGGTAAGTTTTGGCCAAACGAGCTTGAATAGGAGCTTGAAACTTAAATTGATTCGTCGTCCGCATAAGCCTAGTGGAATTACAAACGAAAAGGTTCTTATAATGGTTAAGAACGTGATTGTCATTGTCATAAAATCAGCATGATGTTTACTAGTTTAAGAGTGAAATTTGAAAATGGTAGGAATGACCAAGAAGTTTCAAAGCCGCCTGGCCACTGGTAAATAAGGAACGCCAGCCAAGTGTTGTTTTGATGACGATTACCGGCTTCATTCAAATAATAACTGCTGTCATTGTTGCAAATGTAGTATTTTTCCTGCGGTTATTTCTTAATTCAAGCAGACACAAAGTAACGGAAATTATTCCAGGAATCATGGGAGAACTTAGGCCGGTCGCAAACGTGGTAAGATTCTGGAAACATGCTGGCAACATGTTACTACTAATTTTCCTGCAAATTCGACTGTGACGTTGCGGCTTAAACTACGTCGCCAAAGGGGCGGAAAAAGAAGGCGGATCGGCAACAAGCTTGGATAAGCTTGCGAACAGAATTTTCTGATTTTCAGTGTTATTCACTAGCAACAAAGCTTTGCAGTTGAGCCTCATCCTGTGCCCCACAGCATAGTGGATGGCTTCGCACTTGCGCAGTAGAGCTTTTTTAAACTTCCTGGTTCTGCCATGTGCTTTGTTTTTCTCATTCTCCCAGTTGACTTTATATTTCTTGCAAACAATTTTTATTTTCAAACATCCATTACTGTATCAAATGGCACTCGTGAACAAATTTAAGTGGCTTAAATTAAATTTACGAAACTTGTGTTGTGTTTACAACTGAAATAGGCTAATTACTCCTCTCGTGTTGCTGAATTCGGATTGGTTGTTATAAACTGAAGGCAATGACGTCATTTAAGAACTGTGGTTGTCATTTATGACCACACCATGAACCATCCACAAAATGTTTCTACCTTCGGGGCATTTGCTGGCAAGGGGTATTTTTTACCAGACAAATGTTGCCAGCATGTTTCCAGAATGTTACCACGTTTGCGCCCGGCTTAAAGGCAGTAAATTAAGTAAAAAGTAAATTTTTCGTTCGCAAAACTGGCAAAGTTATGGCACTTTGAAATTGAAAAAAATGACTTTTTTCAAAAGTCCGAATTTCAAAGTGCTGTAACTCGCGTAATTTTCCGAATTTCGTAGATCTGATTGCGCAGAAATGTTTTGAAATTTTCGAACTTCAAAATTCTATAACTGGCGTAATTTCGCGGACCGATTTGCTTAAAAATGTTTGTCGTGATGCAGGCAACAAGCCTGCAAAGTTTAAGCCAAATCCAAGAACCTTCAAATTTTGACAAAAAACCTCAGGCCTTTGGTTTTTTTTCGATTTTCACAAAAATTCGATGATTTTTCAACGATTTGTAAAAATAAATAAAGCGGTGATGAAATAGTTTAAAAAAAAATTAGGGATGGGTCATTCGAATCTTGAAAAATATTCGAGATTCGAAAACTCGAATTTTCGGGCTTTTTTCGACAAGCGAATCTTTCGAATCCTAACCTATAAAACTTTAGAAAAATAAGTTTTAAATTTATTGACGTCCAATAAAAGCGTTCACTAACAAAATAAATTCTAATTTAACACTTGAAATTATCCTCGCCATCTACACTTGCTGTGATTTAAAAATGTTTTTTTACTCTAAGTTATAATTAACATTCCATAATTAATATGTTTGTATCTTCTTATTGAAAACTTATTATATGTTTTCGAAAACTGTAACCTTAAATTATTTTTTATTAAACACATTTCAAATTGTGTTTCAATTAACCTTTTTTAATTTTAATTAGAAGTCCTTTTTTCCTTATTTCCTATTATTTCTTATATAAAGGATTCGAAAGATTCCATATTCGAGAGATTCGAAGAATTCGAGAACCTTTCAGGATTCGGGTTCGGATTCGAGAAAATTCAGGATTCAGCCCATCCCTGAAAAAAATCATGCCATTAAATCATGGCATTTTATACTTTAATATAATTTGCCATTCAATTTAAACTTCCCTGTTCGAAAATACTGTACATATATAGTACCCGAAAATACGTAATATAATATGCCATGATTAAATGAAACGGTGATACTAATCTATACCTAAAAAAATTTGCAATGTTGATTGCTACAAGTTAGCAATGTTGATACTTCACAAAACGTGTAAAAAAAAATAAAATTCGCAGTTGAGAAAGGATAACAAAATGTTTATTATTGTTCAGAAACATTTCTTTGCTACTATGAAAATACAAAAGAAATGAAGCAATACACACTTCATATATTTCAATTTAAAAAACGTTTAATGTTATTGTTTATTTTTTTTTTACAAAAATAACTCGTTTAGTCTTTTCCAAAAAATAAATTTAAAGAATGAAGATCATATTATACAGTATATAATCAACTGTTTGCAAATATGAAACATGTCACTGGGAACTTATTTTGTTAACAAAATATCCATTTCATCAACTATAAAAAAATTTCAACACTATACAATTTTTAATATATGTGAATATCTACATAACAATAAATAGCTTATGAATGTATCCAAAAATAAATAGATAAAAAAATATATCCATAAAAAAATATCAACAAAAAAAATAAAACCCATTTAAAACAAAATGGATACCTGAAAAGTTACAACACCTGAAAGAATCAAATCAAATAAACCAAACAAACAAATCCACAAAAAATAAATAACAAAAATAAAAATCATACAGTAAACCAATAGCAAACATTAATGATCGTAAAACACTGCAAAGGAAAACCAAAGTTAAAATTAAGGTAACTAACCAACGTTCAATACCTCAACAAACATTTGTCATTACAACTAAAAGTCGTAATATACTTTTCTAGATTCTCAGTTTCGACTGAAATTCACCAATCAGTCGAAACCAATCAGTCGGCATGTCAAGCCAACACCAGTTAACTGTGTGGGAATGCAGGTGGGGATCGTAACTCGTGACAGTGCTGTCAGCACACAAAGCTCATCGCTGTCAAGAATAAACATTACAAGCACAATTTCCTATCAATATCTAATCAACTGAGGGCGTAGCGCTGTAGCTGATGATGTGTTCGCGGTAGCTAATGTAAAGCTGAACTTGATTTACACATACCATACCATACACATAGCACACCACACACATTCTCTATGCCATGATATGCTTCTTGATTGAAATATTTGCTGTAGCCAATTAACAATTCAGAAGTAGGGCCTATTTATTGCTGATTATAAACATTCAGCAACCATATTGAAGGAAATTTTAATTAACTGCTATTATTCAACAGCTTTAAGAAAGTCAGTACTATAAATAAGTGTTTGTTTTTCCCGTTTTATTTTTACATTAGACCTTTGAATGTTTTAATGAATTTTTGTGCGTTTTATTCTGTCTCATGCCAGTTTGTTTTTGCTGTTTTGTTGGATGTAATTTATTATTTCATTATGCTACACGTGATTGTTCTGTTTAGTCTTAAGTTTTTTTTCATGTATTATGTTCGGGCGTTTAGTCCTTTGGACTGTATCATAATAAATAAATAAATAAATAAAATAAATAAATGTGGTATTTGGGTGTTCGTTTGAGTTTAGCAATGTGTTCATATGAGTATGAGCAAACCACATACACTTTAAACTGCGCAGGTGAGGTGGAAAATCCGAACGGCAAATTAGCAGACGGTAAATTAAAAGAAAAATTTCGAATTTAAAACCACCAATCACAACTGACTAGATCGTCTTAAGTTGTGGGCGGGGTTGCAGCACTGATTCATGACAGCGCTTTGACGAGTTACGACCCCCCACCCCCCTAGTGTGAAATCTTCCAACTATTTGTTCTCAATAACCAATTATTTTTTTACATAAAAATTCTTTCAACTAAAAATCTCGTTTGTTTCAACGAGACCGTATGTTACCGAATTTTACTCTTTTTTTTTCCTTTGCACTGTAAATAAGACATTCAAGTTTCGATCCAAATGAAGACTGTACTTCACAACGGCGAGATGTTGTTCCTGCAAAATAAATCCTCCAAAACACTGAATACAAAAAATATAATTATACAAAATGATACAAAAAATCGCACCATGACAAAATGGCACTTTATATATGTACTATATATACAGTATGTATATCTCAGATTGGCTTCATAAAAATATATATCTCGCACAAGAAAAATATACCTGTAATACCGAACCCCTTACAAAAGTAACTCGGTTACTTACAAGTTACATTTGATGCTCGTGGAATCGTTCGTGTAAGTTCTTTGGCTGACCTAGCGTATTCGATGTGAAACATTGATAATGTGTATATATGACCAGAGTATGTGTGTAAAAATCACTAGAAAAATAAGGTTAACAATCAATGTTCCAATCGATCAATAAAAGTTGACATTTTAGAAACTATCTCGACATGTGCTAGTTAAATCCTACATTCCAGCAGTTGGGTGTTTATAAGTCTAGAATATATAATACTTATCAAAACCACATGAACATCGTTTTTCAAATAGTTTACCTCATCTAATCTGAAATCTTATTTTATTGAATATATTAATTTAAACGGTTTCATCAACTGGATAGTGATTACATACAAGTTTTTGTGAAGGAAAATGATGTAAAATTTTATAATCTAGTCTACCATAATATATCATCATCAATGAATTATTGATCTGTGTCCTGCAAACATAATGTTCCTCAAAAAAATTGTCGGTGTGAACGCTGATCGCGAAAGTGTGTCCTGTCGATATTATTGATTTTAAGAGTTTTAATCTTAGTTCATTGATTTAATATGTTCCACTGGTTTAGACATAATGTATGTCAATAAATACTGTAAGTCCTCGTTTAATATGGTGTTAGGCATGTTAAAGATGCCAAAAGCCAGAAAAATCTTCAATGGGTTGTTATAGTTAAAATCGTATGCTTCAATGTGATAGATTAAGATGGTACATGTTAACAATCTCAAATCCGAAATTATTGGCAGTCGAGCCATTCTGGATAAATGATTTTTTTCCAGGTACCTGTTTTTTACGATGGCACCAACTGAGACCGTATGGCTGTATCATTTTTG
>JAQIWH010002184.1:0-26078 GCA_034695005.1 Cryptops parisi | reverse complement strand
AGAAATTGGTTTTACTACAATACAAACAAACAACAAATCAATAAGAAAAATTTACATGCCTAAATAAAACTTTGTCAAAAACTTTACATTGTGTTTTAAATGATCATCGTCCATCTTAGATAATTTTTGAACATATAAAGAAAGATTGTTCCAAACATGTAACACACAATAAGGATAAGAAAAAGTGATTTCTGGCTGATGAAACTTATAAGAATTAATCAATCGGGTACTATCATCAGTAACATAGCATAAAGCAAAGTGATGTAAAGGATGGGACTTACAATGTAAGAATCTAGGATATGTCAGTTATCCCCCTTATACACATAATATACAGTTACGCATATAATATACACATTCCACCCCTAAAACTCCACAATGTAACCAAAGAGCAGTGTTCCATAGAGTGATTGCTAGGAAACCCAAAATCGTCAATAACTCTGTAGGGTTTCTTAGCGAGAAAATCACCCTGCATAATGACGTTATGTATTCAAAATATGTAGTAATATTGAAGGGCCTGTAAAATAGTGTTAAATAACATTTTCACGGAAATCGACATTTTATTTGAGATTTGAATTTGCATTGTTGTCTATGAACTACTTCACACTTCTTGTACTAATATCTTTGCACATATTGACGTTTCGCTCAAAGTTATGCGTGAAGAAGGAGGAATTGCACCTACAAAATGGTTCTAGAGGTCATTTTTGACAAAAAAATGTTACTCAACACCCTTTCTCACTAGGCCTTTCAATATATTGAATGATATGATGATCCTTTATCTGTATATAATCAAGTTCTGTTTTATCACATTTTTAAGAATTGCAAAAACCAACACTTTCTTCGAATGACGCTGGTTGCACGTCTTTTGTTCCACCCCATATCAATTTAATTTAATCTCGTTCACGATGTCCAATTTTATCGACAAACAAACAGAAATTGCTGTATACTTTCAACTTCCAAGAGAGTGAGAGACCCCCAGAAACGCCATCTGACGTCATCAGCTGCCGTCAAGGAAACAGTTGCTATGGCAACAGTTACTTCTTCGTCGCTCTTTTAACCCTTCTTTTTTTTCTCTATTTCTACTCTTCAACCGCGTCGTTTCTTTTTAAAACTCTATGGCGATATGAATGTTTCATCGTCATCTGTTTTTTTGATTTTTTTTTTGTCTTCTTCATTTTCCTTATATATTTTTTTTATATACAAGAGCAAGGGTAACTTTCATTAGCGTCTCTTCGTACTAATTCTTTTCATCCGTTCCACTGCTCCATATTATTTTTTTACCCCTGCTTTAAACGATCTCATATCTACGTAAACGCTAGCCACCACGAAATGGGAATTCAATTATCTTAAAGACCGATTACGATTCTATATAAAAAAAATAAATAACAACAACAAAAATAAGATTACAAAAAATATAGGATAAAAGAAACCAACGTCGACTGTCTCGAGCAAGATTAGACTTTAAACAGTTTTGATAGATATGTGGATTAATCTGTCACGCGATGGTGACACACATACACGTATACAAAACGTAATGTTTTTAAAGTAAGAATCTAAATAACCAAATAATATTTCACGAATTACACTTATTTTTTTGCATACATTAGGCTTAGTATATACGTATTGAACTTTAGAACTACACATGGATATACGTGTGTGTGCGCGTGTGATATGTATATAACTCTCCATATGCATGTATGTTACCTGCAATGTATAGAATCTCAGGCAATGTTTAGCCTTTTTTTTTTGGCAAAGTTCGGAATAGTTATACAAAAGTTCAGATTGGGTTTAGAAACTTCGGTCTAAATTTAGGCTTAATTGTTTGTTTTTTCTTAGAGAAAATGTCAACTAACCTTTTTTTTATTTGTTCGTTTCAAGAAAATACATAAATCACTAGTAAATATAATTTTTCAATAATCATGAAACGCAATTGAACGGCTTAGAGTTCAATTACCATAGCCTTAACCTCAATAACCTTAATCAATCAATACAGCTCAATAAAAGACGTAATTTCATACTTCGCCAAAAGAGACTAGGCATTTTTTTTTACAATGCTTGGATTCTATACATTGTCATCATCATACTGTAACTATATATGCAACTATACTGTGTACATACATATGCGTGATCTTTGTAAAAAATTGAAAATCTAAAAGATGTGGACTTTTCACTCTACGCTTTGTTAACTTTACACTTTACTGTTTTCACTTTACACTTTACTGTTTTCACTTTACGCAATGTTTTCTGTGAATAATAAATTGATCTTAAGTGATAAATTTACAACAATGTTTTGTACATGGACAAAAAATTCCTATTTTGTGGTGAAAGGTAACGCACGCGAGCCAAATTAAATGCGTACAATTTTATGTAATATCGATTATTAAAGTAATAAAAATAACTTTTATATTTTAGACATATAATTTATAAACAATTCACATTATCATTTTAAAAAAATATGGTACTTTCCTGTTATAGCCAGGCCCGTCTGATGTTGCTACTTGCTTGTACTTGGTGATGGGTTTATTTTGCAGGTAAGATTAATATTGTACAAAACAATATTATAAATTTAATACGTTTCTTTGTTTTTCCTAATCAAACCTGCAAAATAAACCCATACAAAAGAATAAACCAAGTACAAAGCAAATAGCAACATCATATGGGCCTGGCTATAACAATAAAGTACCAAAAATATTAAGAATATGAAGTTTTAAACTCTTAGTTTCACCTGTGTATGACAATCCAATGTTTATTACACACGTTTGTTTTCCATAATTCATTCAATTATATCCGAGAAGATGGAGAAGACAGCAACTATCGTATATAAAACATTCGCCACTACCCATTTTGCACAACGTATAGACATTTTAGCTATTGAAAAGTGGAGACGGGTTCATAAAACATTCGGGCTAGTCTACATTTTGCGAAATGTATTGGGTGAAATGGTTCGATGATGATAATAATAGAAGAGAGCGGATGTTACCACGTTATTCGAGTTGAAAGCAATGTCAGAATAAGAATGTCAAGTGCAATTCGGCGTTGTTGTGTGAATTGTGTTTTTCAGAATACTATACAGGAACTGCTGTATACAGTATAACGCGACCACTTGACCTTAAAGGGTTGAAATTTGAAACCGAAACAGCAGTCGATGAAATATCGATTTCTTACGTTGGAAAAACAAGGGTATTTTCGTTTGTTCTATATACACTCTTGTCGTTTTCTTGCCAAGCGTTACAAAAACTGAAGAAAATCTAATTAAATTTAATTACAAAAACCAAAAAAATTTATATATATAATAACGAAGTGGAAAAAGTGATTTAAGACAAAGTAGGCCACGATTTTTAACTCACGCTATGTGAAAATTTGCGGTATTTTTAAGTTTTTGGTATTTTTATTCTTAAAATTAAACAGAATTAATGGAAAGAATTAATATTGATTTGGACAATGGTGGATACAACGTGAAACCTCGTGTAACAAATTAAAATTATTGAAAACTAATTAGGCTTACTTAAATATTTTAATGCAAAATTATTTAAGTAAGCCTATTTTTATTAAAATAATATATTATTTGTTTTTAATGTACTAGTATGTATTAATTTTTACTGTTTTAAAAGTTTTTTTGGTACTTTATCATATGCCGAGAGGCACCGTTTGTGGCGCTAGTGGTTATTGTTTTTTTAACTATCCAAAACGTGTGGGTATAGATCTATGATCTATAGATTTTGTGAATTTATGGGTATAGATACTAATTTAGATTAGTTAAAAAATAAAACACAATAATTTGTTATTAATCATAAACTGAATACTTTTTTTTTATCAAACCTAAACTGCAACCACTAGCGCCACGAGCGATGCCTTTAATTACTATCAACGGAAAATTACTACAATGGAATCCGGTTATTATAATCACAGGTAATGCTATCAATCGGCTATGGTTATCATGATCAGTCAGTCTCAAAACATTGTTTAATGTGTTTTATTCACTGTTTAATATTATCAACCGATTATTATTATCATAAAGCACTAGTCTCAAACTGATCATAATAACCGGATTCCACTGTATATTGTTTAACGTACTGTATCACGTTAATGTATCATAAAACAGTGTCTTATGCTATAAGCGTTTAAATTACAACTTTTTTAGACTCGTAGGCAAGAAGGTTATCAGACTAGTTTTTCACCAAAAAATTGAAATCAATGTTTGTTATTTTAAAATACATTATATTATAAATTCAAACGTACAACTACGACATAAAATTTATGCCTATTTAACATAAAAAAATACATTAACCTCCTTGGGTAATAAATTTCTACATAAAACCACGACCTAAAATTTACGTATACTTTTTACATAAACATGAACCATTCTATTATAAATAAACACTATTACAAAATACACTCACATTCCATAGCACAAAGCTCGCGTTATGTCCTGCGATTCAGATTATCTTATTTCAAATCAGGGTACTCGTTCCAGAACATTACAAAATCGTTCAAAATATTCGCATATAAATAAGTATTACAAATAAAATATTTTTGTAAGTTAGCTATGTGAAAAAGGGGTGAGCTTGTTTGTACAGCATCGAATATCCGCAACACAAAACGCGCACCTACTACATGAAAAGATTATCCTATCATACCAATTTCTTTTGATGAAATCAGATTCAGCTTAAACCCTAATCCAAAATAAAATCTAATCCAACACACTGCGTCTATTAGTTGGTACAATGGAATCGTATAAAGCAGATGAAACATAACTCCCTCGCTAATGTGACGCAAGGCGAAAGCCCCCTCGTACGTTTCGACACTCCCCCACATATATATACAAATTGAACAAAAAAAAACAACAAACCACACATTTTTCCCATCTCTATAGTATTGCGCAATAGTGAAAAAAAAAGCAGATGAAACTAGAATAATTCTCATCATTATCAACATCATCCCACATGGCGCCGAACCCCCGACGCATTGCATCTCTCCCTCTTTCATCTTCTCCAAGAGGAAGATGAAACCCTCTTTATGACGAATCTCCCCCAACCTTTTCCCACGTTACGACACATCCACTGACGAACGTTACGTTTATCATTCCGCGAAACGTCATCTTACACCCACACTTTATCCGTTTTGTTTTGTTTTTGTAAAATTTGTGTAAAAAAAAATAATATATATATAATTTATATAAAGAAAACTATAAAGAGAGTATCTAGCACTCGTAGAACGAAATGCGTGGAAACATGGCCGAGGCTGATGACAAGCTTTTAGCACTGCAGGCCCTCGGCTCGGAAGAAGCTGCGAGCTTATGCGAGATCAAAAGTACAACGCGAGCAAAATAAGAAATAGGTCGAAAACTTACCTGCAGTGTCGATAAGTGCGAAAAAGGTTTGCAAGCTACATGAGTTGTAGAGTGAAGTGGGCGGGTCACTGTTTCCAGGGACAGGTGGTGATTGTGCTGGAACATAGGCTGCTCTCTCTTACTCCTCGGCAACACAACCTCGGTGGTGGTGGTGGAGAGGTGGTGGTGGCGGTGGTAGTAGTGATGGTGGCGGCAGTGGTAGGTCACACGCAATATACACACGGCACGACAATCCAATGGAGCTCCTTTTTTTCTCTCTATCAGCTCCAAAAAATTCACTGTTTTCTCGTCATCATCCAACAGGTGCAAGTCGAAAAATTAAAAACGACAATTGCAAAGGTTACCTGACAAAAGTGAGGAGAAAAAAAAATATAAAGATTGTTGGTGGAGAAATTTGGGGTTGTCAGTAGTAGTAGTAGTGCTAGTGTTACGTGACAGAGGAGTTGGTGGAGTCGAGGGTCTCAACGGCGCTGCGACGCTGCGCTTGCTGGGAAAACGCATTGTTTGAAGAATGGTCCATTAATAAAAGGGGTGAACCTGGGGGGGATTGGGGGTTTGTTTCCGATAATGTGGAATATATGTAAATAAGTTTGCATCTGTCTCCATTTTTCTTTCTATCTTGATTATCGAGTGTTGAAAAATGGCGAAATTCAGAAATTAACCAATGAATCAAACTGTTATGATTAAAAATCATTATACTATAATAGTCGTTTGTTTAAATAACCAAATTTACATAATTCCAAATATTAAAAAAACGGTTAGATGTCCTTTTCTCTTGGAGGGCTAGTGGCTAAGGCTATTTGTTTTACTTGATGTGCTGCTAGTTGTTGGTTTATTGTTTTTAACTAAGCTAACCGGTATTTTTCAGTTATCCAGATTAAGGCCACTGATGGCGCGCATGGTCAACAATATTTAAAAAATAAAATATATTTAACATATAATTGAACAGAAATAACTTAACACCATAGCCTACCTAAAAGTCACAAAATTCTGTAATATAACGTGTTTTAATTAAAGCATCAAGATAAACGTTATTTACTTTATTTCAAATTGTAAATTAAAAATAAAAGATAGATTAAATTCCCCATTATAGTTCATTTCATTAGTTTTTATAAAAAGTAAAATTGGTTACAAAATATCCAAACCTATCCGTATGACACTGGCTTAAAAACCCCAAATGATATTTTTATGTCAACTGATAAACCGCATGTGGCGCTTGCATTTGGGTTACGATGAGTTCGGAGAAGGCAGTTAGGTTAGCTAAACAAACGAAAACATGCCAAATCGATCAATCATTTATTGATTCTTTAAAGTTATTAATCATGCATTTAGTAAATACAATAATCTTAAACCCAAGTAAAAACAAGCAGCGCCACAAGCGGCTTCTCGGTTGAACTAAAAGTACCACTCGAATTTATATGGTTCTAATGAACCGCTGTCAATACAAACCATTTTATTTTAATACGATCAGTCAACACCAAACAATAAGTATAATTTTAATACAATAGAATCCGGTTATTATAATCACGGATGATGTTATCAATCGGTTATTGATATCATAATCAGTCGGTCTCAACACACTGTTTAATGTATTTTTTATCAATTGTTTAATGTTGTCAGCCGGTTATTGTTATCAAAAAGTTGCTTTTTGTTATGACCCAAAGTGATTATAATAACCGATTCCGCTGTATAATAAAAGGTATTTTTAAACATTTTTACTACAAGTCATTTGGTACTCGTGGGTTATCCAACTAATAGCCACGATGGCGCTGCACCTCGAAGGTGGAGTGTACGATCATGACATATTATGTAAATACTTTAGTATAATTAATATGTCATGGTACGATCGACCACCGTTTGGTACGCTTTGAATATTGTGGTAAACATGCACTTTGAGTTATGATGACAGATTACTGGGTAGGTCTGGGACAGACGCTCAAGTCGAAACAAATTATCCTTACCCAATAACCCGTCATATCAAAGTGAACCAAACAGTGATCGATCGAACACTCCGCCTTCGAGCTGCAGCGCTATCGGTGGCTCTTGACCGGATAACCCACAAATAACAGTTATTCTTACCTATTTATATTTGATCTAAATTAGTAATTTATTATTTTTACCATTTTTTTCCCAGCACTAAACAATTCCAAAATGCCCGCTACTTTTCTTTCGTGACATTCAGTTTCATTCCACCCCCTCTCTTGGCTACAACTCGAAGTGCACTAGTTTCAAAACAAACTTTCCGTTTCACAAAACAAGAAGCTACGACGATGATGATGTTTGACATCGAGACTCCTGAGACTGACATGGAAGAAGCGAACATGGCGCATAAACCACCGGTTGGTATAATTGTCACGAATTATTGTTGCGAAAGGAAATGTCGGAGTCGACGCTTCAACAAGGATATATTGTAAGTATTGTCAAACAGTATCTCGTCATACTACTATACCGAGAATGGTACCTTATGAGACCATAATAATGCCAGTAATTATGACATTTGAATTGACCGATGCCTCAGTCGTGTCAACAACATACAATTACAAATTCCAAAGTTCAGTTAACGTAATGTACATTCAATGATTACGAATTAAACGTTATGATGATATATAATTTTAATGA
Source organism: Cryptops parisi (assembly GCA_034695005.1). Taxonomy (NCBI): domain Eukaryota; kingdom Metazoa; phylum Arthropoda; class Chilopoda; order Scolopendromorpha; family Cryptopidae; genus Cryptops; species Cryptops parisi. The sequence continues at coordinate 18,112 of JAQIWH010002184.1, read as the reverse complement.
TATGCTATTACAGTATATAGATATGTAAAATATCACATATAAAATTAAAAAGAAAAACAATTTCTCATAATGGTACCTAAGGTGTTTAACAAGATTTTTAATCTTCACACACCCACTTGACATTGATTTTAAATCACGTGCTCTATTTTGATTAATTTGTGGATTAATTGATTTTTTCATTTCACAGTTTCAGAGTGTTTATTCTGCTAATCACTTTTCTATGTTACACTGCCTATCATCTCTCACGGAAACCACTAAGCGTAGTGAAAGTACGTATATCGCTTATCTTGTTTAAAAAATATTTAATGATAAATATTGTGGTAAACATGTAGTATGTTGTTACCCCGTTAAAAACTTCACATTTCAATCATTTATAACTAAACTTCATATAATAGAAGTTCCAAGACCTGTGAATTATTAACGATCGAATTGTCATAATATGTCATCATACTGCATTTGAATCAAATGCCTGAAATTTTGACTTGATTTGTTTGATGGTGCTTGAATCAAAACACTTTCAAATGAGGAAAGTCATTTTGAGATCAACTGTTAGTATTTTTATTCCAAAATTCCATAGTATTTTTATTACAAATACTAGCCTATATCCACATATGTTTATGATGATATAAAAATATCATGATTTTTTTTTATGATTCATTTTAATGAGTTGCATATCCCAAAATAATTAGTTTCAAAAATAGAAGGAATATTACATCCCTTTTCCTGTCAATCCAACTGGTCGAAATTATACATCTAAAAATACATATTTTAGATATGTAGTTTACATAATATCAGCCACTGAATTTCATGTACTTATTACTGAACAATGGAACTATATTTGCATTTCGATTGTATTTTGTCCAGTGCAGCATTTATCGTACAACACAAAGTACTTGACCCGATTTTTATCTTGGAAAAAGATAAACACTGATATTGTTTTGTTTTTATTTTCTATACAGTATTTATTATGGGTGGATTTAAATTTTGAAAGCAAAAATACTATATAGAAAAGAATTCGCATTCCACTTAAGAGCCATTGTGCAAAATTACATGCTGTATATGTATATGGATTTTGAACAATAGATTTTGAGATTTTGTTTCATCAGCTATTTGCTTAGGAGTACACAAGATGTAAATCACATTAATCAATCATTTACTGCATGTTAGTGAAGGAAAAAATGTGATATACATATATAAAATATTTTGACCATTTCAATTTAATGTAATTTCACTTCATGGATAATTACTCATGTTTTGCCTCGTGTATTTTAATTAGCAACAGACACTAATTGAAAGGTGTTGAAAGTCACACATTCGCTTAACACAAGCTAATCATTGGTATTTACTCAAACACTTGTATAACTTTACACCACCTGGAAGTGCGTGTTAGCATTCTGTACAAATGCTTAATCATTCATCGGTTACTAATGATACGGCAATTAGAAAAACAATTTTCTTTGTTTACCGTTATTCGATTGCATTTTTTTGAAGAAAAAAAAATGATAATTATCGAAAAATCCAGAACAAGTAAAGTCAAAGTGTGAAGTTACCAAAATTTTTTTATCAATTTTCAAATTTGGTCTAAAAAATTAATGATGAGAAAGAAATACGAAGCAAAACTTTTGAGGTGATTCATACTAGACGTTGGAATGATAAGTGAAATAAAATAAAAATTTTCGACGAGAAAAAACATTTATTAATGAATTTCAATTTTCTTGCTATAGAATGTCCTTGTACAGAACTGTGCTGCAGTATCCATTCCATCTAATGTAATCGTTACTGATGAGAATCGCACCTTTTGGTGTAATTGGCCACCTTTCAGTAAGTGTCGTTTTGATCACCAATGGGTATTTTTGCATTCATTGATACTCCTGTACAACGTTAACCAAAAGTGTGGGTCACCGTTATCTTTGTGCAAATGTAGAGTTTCGTACTTTTGGTTAACTTTGTATCATTAACCAGTATTTATAATTTGTTTTTATTTGTGTTTCATTGATCAGTCTAATGTATGTATTTAGATGTTGCCGATGCTGATCAAGTTCTTGCTAAATTGGATTCGTGTTTTCTTTTCACCTATGCCATATCTGTATACCTCAGGTAACAATTATTTCATATCAATAATTTTGATTTTTGATGTCATATTAATTTCGATATTGCTATTTATGTCAAGAAATTGTTATTTTTATTCTATCGATCTTTTGGTTTCACAATTTGCGTTTTCTTTGTAGTGGAATTATCGCCGAAAGGGTAGACTTGCGATACTTCTTGTCAATGGGAATGATGTTATCAGGACTTTTCACGTACATGTTTGGTCTTGGTTACACGTACCAGGTTCATGCGTTTTGGTACTACGTGGTAGTACAAATCTTGTGTGGAATTGTCCAATCTACGGGTTGGCCAAGCGTTGTGACCTGCGTCAGTAATTGGTTTGGCAAAGGGAGGTGAGTGGAATCACAAACTATTGCTTGATACAAATGATTTCAGGTAATTAGTTATCATTTATCATTTTTATTGTTTTTAGGAGAGGTTTAATATTTGGAATATGGAACTCGCACACGTCAGTTGGAAATATCCTAGGGTCGCTGATTGCTGGTTATTTTGTCCAAAAAAGCTGGGGATGGTCGTTCATGGTTCCAGGGGTCATTATTGGAGTTTTGGGATTTTTTGTATTTCTCTTTCTAGTTACTAGTAAGTGAAGTTTTCAGATTTTTATTTTACAGAAAAGGTGATTCCAAAAAAAAAAAAATTGTTTCTCAGTGTTTTTCTTAATGTTTGTTAACACCCTGCACATTCAGCTGTTATGAAATTCATTGTCTTTAGATCCTGAAGACGTTGGCTGCACGCCTCCTGATCATTATGGGGAAAAGGTGTGTATTCTAAAACGTAGGGGCATATATTTATAATCTTAGGTCTTGTCGGAGATCTGAGTTTGCATATGCATAGTGCTGTTTGTTTCAACACTGGTTGAATATTCCGACAAACTCCCTTATTGGCCAATTGAGTTCTAGTTTTAATTGCAAGAAAAACGTATATTGTACAAGGGTAAAAAAATTAAGTTTCACTTGTTAATGAAATAATAACAAAATCATATAAACAACATACACCTTTTATTAATTTAAACACATTCGTCTAATGCCTGTAAACACTTGTTAGAATGTGTGAGCAACTTTTTTGATACCCCTACCCCACCACTGACGAATTCACTTCAGTTTTGTGCAATCATTTCCGGGCCTCCATTTTCACAGTTTCATTGGTTTGAAATTGTTGTCCTTCGATTTCTCTTGTCATTCTATCGAACAAGTGGGCTACCACTTTTTCTGTAAAATGACAAACGAAATTGTACGATAATGATTTCAAACCAATGAAACTGAAAATGGTTGCACAAAAATGGAGCAAATTTGTCAGTAGGGGTATTTAAAAGTTTATCACACGTTCCAATAAGTGTTTACGGCATTAAATGAATATATGTATAAATGAATAAAGGGTGTACCTTTACAGTAACGTACATAATGTGTGCATATCAGTTTATTTTTTTTATTAACGAGTGAAACTTATATTTTATGATCTACCCTCGTATAATCTAACATAGGAACATTAGCACTATTACGCAAAATAACCAAATAATATTGACACATTTTACAATACAATAAGTTTTGTATCGCGGTAGCACTCGCCCATAATTTTGTGATGGCAATGCTTGAACGGATCAACATTTCATGCAATTTTAATGATCAAGTTGAGGATATAACTAACCATGTTTCTGTGTATTGTAACAATGTTTTCTTTTTATTTAAAACTAGCGGCACGCTTTTATGCGGAAAAAGGTTCGTAAACGGGATAGTGGAATTAAAATATTACCCCCTTCTGAGGTAATGTCAAGATTATTTGGTTACTTCTCCTTTTTCTTTTAAAATTAGATATTTATGTAGGTTCATTGTTGACTTGTCATTTGTTTTTCCAGTATTTTGGTTATAGATTCTAATTGCTAGTTTATTTGTTCAGATCTTTGGTTTTGAGTATTCATCATTTTGTTCCGATATAGTTTAATGAATCGGAAGAAACAATGCCAATCCTGTCAAGGGAAGAGAAACAAGCGACGATGAAGCCAATCAGTTTTTTGAAAGCAGTAGCTATTCCCGTTAGTACTTAAAGTCATAAAAGTTAACTATTCACAGCATTGTACAGGGTGTGCTTAAGATGTCACCATTTTAATCACAAAGTTTGAAGCCAAATACCTACATGAAAATGACAGAAGCTATATGTTTCATAAAAAAAATATGACTTCAGTGCACCTTCACATGGGCACTTTTGGTGAAGAATAAGCGGTAGTCTAACATGTCATGTGTTCTGCAACATCCCCCCCCCCCCATGTGATTGCATATTTGTGCTAGGTCATTGGAGTCACCATTTTAAAAAATGACTGACTGCAGCTCTGACACGCACTACGAAATTCCCAAATGAACGATTCGAGTTTGTGCTTTCATTCCACCAAGCATCACATTTTGTATAAAAAAATAATGGACTTTTCAAATGTTGACATCTCATGGTGAACACCCTGTACATTCGAATTTTCAAAGTTTTGCACACACTAATAGTTGTGAATTGTGTATTTCAGGGCGTTATAGAATTTTCTTTGGCCTTGTTTTTTGCGAAGCTAGTCAGCTATACGTTTTTATATTGGCTGCCAAGATACATTAACATTTCTAGTAAGCAACATTACTAATTATTGGTTACAGTACTAATTAATTTTTTTATATCTAATTGCTGTCATAAATGAATGTGCTTATTCAGTGAACTCCTCTTTAGCTAATTTTACTGCTGAAGAAGCTGCTAATCTTTCAACACTGTTTGACGTTGGAGGAATTGTCGGCGGTATCGTTGCTGGTCTAATTAGCGATCATTCTGGTGCTAGTGCTGCAACATGCATGGGCATGTTAGTAGGTGCCATACCTATGGTAAGTTATTATCAGGTATAAAGATCACGAATTGATGTTTTATTTCCCAATCTTGCAATGCATATCACAACTTCCTTAAAAATCTCAATTAAAGACAATCATTTCAGTTATTCCTGTATGACAAGTTTGGAAGTCAGAATGTGACTACGAACATAAGTAAACATTTTACCATTCATCTCATTCTCACCTTTGAACATTAAAATTTTACTGTTTTGTTACGAGCAACATTTTTTAATATATACATATATATTTACTTGATAATTTCATTTATTATTTTTCAAACACCTCTTATTAGAAGTGATAGATTGAAATTTAGAGGACTAGTCTTAATGTTCAGAGGCTTTGAGTGAAAATATATCTTCAAGACAACTGGTTATTATATTGATTTTATTTTTTCCCCCAGTTTTATTAATGGTATGTGGACTTCTTGTCAATGGTCCATATGCCCTAATTACAACTGCAGTATCTGCAGAACTGGGCACACATCATAGTCTTGCTGGTAATGCTAAAGCGTTGGCAACTGTGGTGGCGATAATTGACGGAACAGGCTCAATGGGTATGATAGAAATTTGTATTTTGTTATTCTTTTGTGCAGTTAGACCACTTATGACAGCCATATTTTTGCGAGTATAAGACACGACTCTAGGGGTTTGAGTAACGAGTTTTTAGTATTTGAGTTATATATTGGACACAAGATACACCTAAAAATAGCTTTGATGTAATGTGTTTTCTGTTTTATTTATTTTACATTAAAGTTCACTAGAATCAAATCCAAATTTCTTTGTATAAAGACACTGTCGGAGGAAAACTTGAAAACCCCAAATAACACACTCATTCATATATTTTTTGTTATAATTTAACAGTAATGTTTTTTATTGTTTTATTATAATTTATATAATATAAGACGTAGCTAGGGAGCATCTTGTTGGCCTATAAGACGAGTCTTATGTGAGTGAAAACATGATAACGTGAAAGCCCGATTTATGTTTTCTGTCAGGGTGGCCTTTAAAAATGATGAGTATGGTAAAATTGGGTCATGTCTGAACTGACATTTGAGCCACTCAATTGCCAAATGTCCACAAAACAAAAGTTGTGGACCCAATTGCCAGTGATCAAGTCCACAAAACAAGGTGGAAAAAATAGATGAAATAAAATTCATACAACATGTGTTTATGTTTGAAGTATAAAAAGCTCATCACCAAACAAGTGTTTTGGCATTAAAAAGTGGGCTTAATCAACTTTGGCCTGTTAACGGCTCATTTATTGCCTGTAAATTAAACGAGGGATCTCAGAAAACAATAGATTCAGAGTTTTCACTATTATGGCATAAACACATTAATTTAAGAACTGTGTCTTGTTTTGATGGGCCAGTTAATATTCATCTAGATGTGTGTTTAACTAAAAATTCTGTCCTAAACTTCATCTTTTATTGAAATGTGATTGTCTGTGTGAAATCACAGTAATCTTGGTAAAGCATGATTGGAAATTCACATTGCTTCCATTAACAGGAGCTGCAGTTGGCCCACTATTAGCGGGACTGCTTTCTAATACAACCTGGGAACATGTTTTTTATATGCTGATGTTTTCAGACATTTGCGCAGTGCTGGTAAGAAAACTGTCTTGTTGTAAAGAATTTTTTTTTAGATATCATCGTCATTTAACAAATTGCTCAATTTCATTCACAGTTTTTGAGCAGGCTCGTAAAGAGAGAAATCAAAGCCTTCATGAACCGCCGGTGGGAGAAGAGGCATTACATGGTTGCCTGATGTTCAATGAAACTAGAAAGATTGAAATTTCTCTGAAATATTCCAATTCATAAAGGTGGCTAAGGAAAATGATTTACATGTTTAATAAAAAAAGCTACATTCCATCATCAAATGTGAACTTTGTCGACGACATTTAGGTTTCACTGACAACTTTAAAAAACTGGTCTCATGATGCGTGCGTTTTAAAGCCTACACTTTATAACTCCTGCCAACTATTTCTACGAAACTTGGTTTCTTTGACATAAAAAAATGAGCACTGCCAGATTTGTTTTTTTGATCATGTGCACATTGATCCAAGTGACTTTTCTTGCATTGGAATCATAATCTGCAAGTTTTGTTATAAATCTTTTATTTTTATTGTATTTGTTCTTTCTATTGCTTAATGTTTATGTGTGAGCAATTGGTTAATGCACAATCATGTTGAATAAAACAAAAACAAAGTGGAAATAATTTGGACTTGAAATATATGTACCGTTATGTGAAACTGAAAAACTATTAGTACGAATTGTCATCTTGCAGCATCGAAAACCCATCGCTCAAGACAAGTTCCGTGAATTATGCATCCTTGTACTGTTGTATAGTATTGTGATGCAAAGTAAAAGTAACGAATGCATGTGCAAGTATTTATAATTATTAATAGACTTATTTTGCACACCGTGTGTGTTGAATCTATTTTTAAAATAAAACGAGTCCAGAAAAATTGCTCTAGTTCATTTTTTGTTATTAAACATTTATATATGATACGAGTCACATTTTGTTGACCAGCCCCCCCTTAACTTAAATTTCAATTGAAAGGGTTTGGGCAGCATAATGGGTAAGCCACACTTGCTTGTTACTTTATCACTTCTTGGATTTTCCCTAAAACAGCAGCATAATAGAGCATAACCTCGTTGCTTAATCTGGTACTCTATGGAGTTTCTCACCTGAAAATCGGCTCTCCTGAACAATTTTTAAAATGTGGCTTACCATTATGCTGCTCAAAGCCCTTCAATTTTACAAGGGTGAGCATTTATCAAATCAAGAGCAGTGTATTAAAGCAATGCACAGTAAAGTGAGTATTAACTACAAGATTCATTTCCTCTGGGTAAATGTATGGAACATCAATGCTCTAACTAAACTAAGCATATAACTAACAAGAAACTAATATTAAATGCAAATAACTTTTAACGTATGGAGAGAACATATATTATGGTCAAATTTCAGATTTATAAAATAACTTTGAACGTTAAAAAATATTTGGGGCATTAATTAATTTTTATATTTATCAAAATAAAGTTTAAAATGACATTAGTGGAGCACCAGATATTCTGCTAAACATGTTCCTCAAAAGTAGTCGAATTTTAACCACACCTTGCAGCAAAACAAGCAAACCCATATAAACATGAGTCTAGAAATGCTTCCCTTCTGAGACAACACAAGGTGAAGTCATGTAAACGCACAGGGCTACGATCTCGTAATCGCTGCAGGTACTCAAATGAGTACCCTATGCATTTTCTGACCCATGATGTCATATATGGCTATACTTGCTGTATTTTGATGCATAGCCCGTCTATACTTAAAATTTTACTGGACCTTTCAGGAACACCCTGTACATTTTAAACTTCCATAACATGATGTTAAGTTATCATAAAAAAACATTTGCAATCAGGCTATGCTTTTCACCAAACAGGCCAACTTTTCGCTTTTTGCGACACTTTAACATGAAAATAGAACTAAAATGTACTTGACTCCATTTTAGCACATCGAATATTTTTATTGTATTAGATTATTATTGTTGTATTTTATTGCAAAAATGAGTTTATTTACCTGTGATGTATCGATGGATCCACTTTAATTTTCACATTAGATATTCCATGCTGAACATCACCACTCCATTGCACCTTAGGAGACTGACACCTTTTCTTCTTGTATTCCATGTTCACATTTAAATAGGTTTAAGAAACATATTCAAACAGAAATTACATAGCTTGCTATCAACACTTTGATTCAGTTCATACTTGAACAACAAAGTCAACACAGCTTCCAACCACTGTGAAAGAAACATGGTATAAGCCAACTCATTACCATAAAATTTAACAGGAAACATTAGAAAACTTTTTTGTTTTTTTTACACAATTTAATTTATAGAATTTACAAAAAAATAAAAATTGAATTAAAAAAGATTAATGAAAATGTGAAATTAAAGGATATTAATTTCTACATCAACATACTTTTCTTCAGTAATTGACTTTCATGCAATACAAATTGTTGCTCATCAGTAACATCATCACAATGTTCTGTAACCAACTCGTGAAAATTGATTTATCAAAATGATCACAACGAGCGTTACAGTTATGAAACAAATTAAGCAATGAATTATAATATACCATCCTGATTTTGCGTGTACGTTATACACAATATTGATAAACATTTTCAACCGATATAAAATTTGTTTTCACTGATATCCTTCAAAGCAAAACACAATTATGATGCAACATTTTCTTGAGCTTCAAATTCTAGTTAACAACAAAAGATTACTTAATTCAAATGATGTAAAATTATAATGACGTTATGTAAAACGTCATGTTGTTTTGAAGTCATCTTAAAGCAGCACATTGGTCTCCACAAATTTGAAATTCAAAGCTATTTTTCAAAATGTTTCTTTACAGTAACAATGTTTGTTGAAACAAAACAAAAACAAAAAATCGATGTCTAAGGAATGCCGGTAGGAATAATAAAGGATATGTAATCTGCACTTTCTCCCCATTCTGCTCTGTGAAGTTGAAACACTGTAACCCAAGCAACAAACACCGCTGTCCAAATTATTGCACCGATTGTAGATTTAATAACATCTGAAATAGATTTAAAAACTCAATTCAATTCTAGTTTATCTATATAAACAAAGTAAAAGTTACACAAGCTACGCAAGATGATTCCAAACCTGGACAGTCACATGAAAGAAAATTGTTTCATTGTTATAACGCAACAACAGTAATTTATATTACAAAACTATAAGAAGTGAACTTAATTACTTAAAGTAAAAAATAAATAAATGTAGTTTTTTTAAAAGTTAAAAGGACCTTAATCAAATGACAGGTTATGTTCAAAAAAAATAAATTAAAAAATAAAATTAATATAGTGTGCCATTCTGAAACTCACAAACACATTCACTAGACCTACATAACATATGAAAATAGCATCCAATGTGATATTAAAATTTTTCTTAAAAAAAAGATCTTTCCTGGCTTCATCAAATCCAATACTTAAAAACAGAAAAGTCATAATACTAGATCTAATTCATTAGATCAGATTAATGTGGTACTTAAATCTATATTTTTTAATCTACAATGGTATCGAGCTATTTTGCAGCAAACTCACGTGTTTGAAATATTAAAAGTACGAGTTTGCATACACCGAGTACAGGGTAGACAAATGACTGGTTGCCATGGCACCTGAAATTCTTTACCTGGCGCCTAGAATTATATATTTTTTGAGATTAATAAATATTGGGCACCTCAGAAAAAGAGATAGATTCCTGAACTAGTTTTAGTTTCGTTGACAAAACTAAAATTTGCTAGCGAAATCTTACTAACACCATAAATAGGGGTAGGACAAATATAATCCAACCCCCGATTTACAGTGCTTCGCTATAACATCACCACAAAACTCAGAACTAAAACTGATATTTTGTAAGAAAGTGTTCAACATAACGTTCGACGGTATTTGGTCCATTAGTGTTGAACAGCGTACTGCAATGTACTACAAAGTACTACACGACAATGTACTACAAAGTACTACACTACAATGTACTACAAAGTATTACACTACAATGTACTGTACAGGAAGGAGTTCCAGGTTCTAAATTTTCAGGCCGTAACATTTTGTGCCATAACTAGCCACAATTAAAAGAACCCATTATAGCAAAATTCCGTATAGCGGAGTATTAGTGTAGTATAATAAACATGTTTTTAGAGCTTTCATATGCATTGACATGTTACAAAAAAGGCCGTGATTCGAACTACGGTGGTGGTCTAGCCCCTAACCCATCATATCCAGATATGACTGTATTTTAAGTGATTCAGGTTTTATGTCTCTTCCTATATACTCACATGATCTTATTAGAGGTTGTTCCTCGTATGGAGCTTTCCTAAAGGCTTCGTTGAAGAACCAAATTGAGTTGACAACCCACAGGAAAGGAAGTAAAAAATAACCACCTAGAAATTGTAAGCAACAAGATATTTCAACTTGTGATACTGTCATATTACTGCTTATTACTATATTTATACGAATGTTAGACGTAAACATTACCTCTGTAATACCAACGACAAAGATACAATTTCTGGTCATCTTTCATTTTAGTTAAATCCATGACTGGAGTAAAATGATTTGTCTCAAATAATAATTGTCAAAAAAATGCGAGTATCAAAATCTCGCCTTCCAATTAACACTGTCTCCATGCAGATGGCGCTTCTGTTGCATGTGATTGGTGACGTCATGGTTTATTTTGTTTTTGTACATTTATTTTAAACAAATTAGTTACAGCATGATTTTAAATTTAAAATCGTTTGCATTGCAGAAATAAACAAAATGTGGATGCTTGTCTAAAAGTATTAATTTAGAGAATGTGTATGACGTCCACTTCAAAGGAGTCACCTATAGCCTCAGTCTGCACTAATTAACCTAGGTGGAATAACTGAAATTCTTTTAAACTCGAATGGAACCGATTTGCTCAGAAAAATAAAAACGACCAAAATAAAATAAATTACGATTTTCAATGTAAATCATTTATGCTATTCGTCATATTGCTTCAATTTAATCAAATTTGAAAAATATATAGCAAATGTCAGAATATTTCTAATCAATTTTTCATTTAATCACAAATTTTAAAACAATTACATGAAGTTTTCTGAAGCCAAATAAACTAAGTCTTAGTTAATTAAATTTGTGAACTCATAAAAACTGCGCAAATTTTGTATTACACAAGCGATTAATATCCAATGTTATAAAAGTGATTCTAAAAAATGCATTGTGGTTTCTACATGGCTAGCTTTTTCTATAGACACTGCTACTTTCCTTACCTGAATTTCCATACATTACATCCATCACTTGAGAACATCAACATCTGAAACGATTACACTTCACTCCTCAACATGTGTAAAACTACATTGGCCAAGGGAAGAATGTGAAAAATACTATTAGCTATTTGTGTAACAAAGCTAAATACAAAAAAAAGAAAAAAAAAAAGCTTACTTTTCAGAAATAATCGCCATATAAAATCAAACTTGAAACTAAACCTATCAAGTCAACACTTTATTAAGCTCATTACTGCCTCTACAGGGCGATTTGTTATTCCTTGGCAAAATTGTTTGGCTGGTAGAAGGCACCAAAACAAATGTCTATGCAGACCATACTTAACATCTGCCCCATAGGTATAATACATGGTAGCTCTTTGCTTGTGCAATACATTGTGATTGAAATTGATGATACTTTTCACAATGTGTCATTTGGCCCTCAGACATTATTAAATCAGAAAATGAAGGAACGATGACGATAGAACAGAGCTTTATGAATGATGAAGCAGGAAGAAACGGGAGATCCCTGAGAAAACCTGCCCCGTGGTGTCAAGACCCCAAACTGAATCCACATGCAGGCTTGAACACATCCAACCATGGTCTGTTATGCTAAAGAGCATAGCATAATATACTTTAGCATATGCCATGATCCAAGCTGGAATTGTGGCACCCTTTCAAAGATATCGGGTTGACTTGAATTTTTACCAGCTGTCATTGACATCAGAATCTACATCACACCAATGGATCAAACGCGCAGTACGTAACCTTGCAAACAAACCGTTTGTGTACATGATCGTTCGTTTTCTTCTGGTGTCCTCTACCACCCTTGTAAAGTTTTGCAAGGGAATAACAAATCGCCCTGAATACGTTCACTTTCTTCCATGTGTGACTAGAGTGCAACTTTCGATTCAATCATTAGACGCTGTACAACAGAATTATATCCTATTAAGGTGCTTTTGTGGTTTTATTGTACATATGTTACAAACGTATGAACTATAACAAAGTCCAGATTTAGCAAGGCTGGACCAATGAAAGAAAGTAACTTCACTACAAATGATTAAACTCAGTACATTAATTACTGCACCTGCCTGAACACAATTATGCATTCAGTTACATTCCAAATGATGGTTACCTTACTAGTTTGTATAACATAACCGTCATCGGATATCTCATTTTCACATAAAATATTCTCATGGTGAAAAAAAAAAAGAAAAAGAAAAAAAAAAGAAAAGTTAATAAAAATGAACACACTGTATGCGAAATCAGCGAGCTTTGGAATCGATGAGATGAAAATGACGTTGCAAAATGACAAATTTTGTTTGGATATCGATCATATATTGTGCCATGTGAACCATGAATTCAGAACCTTCCGGAACGGCCTTCTCTTTCACGAGACTTGGACCTGTCTCGCTCTTTGGATTGATCTCGGGAACGTCGATCTCTGCTTCGAGATCGGCGACGATCACGACCCTTCTCGTGGCTTCGGTCGCGACTCCGTGAACGTCTCGCTCTGATTTCTCTGCCTTTGCTGCGAGAGCGGGATCTGCAAACGGCAAAAAAAACAAACAAAAGGATAAACGTCGCCATGCTTTCTCACCAGCCTGGTACTATTTCATCGACACCTTCGACGAACATTACCTTCGCTTCCTGCGGCTACGTCCGTAAAGTTCTCTTCTCAGTTCACGTGAAATTGGTTTTAAGTGCATGAAGTTACAAAACCCGCTACGTGTACATTCTCTGAAAAGAGCAACTGCATATATAGAGTCATGCAATTTTTGCCCAACTCGATAAAGAAAAGGCAAAGTAAAAGAAGAAGAGGAGGAGGATAATAAATCTTGTGTCCACACTGCAACTCAATTCCTTACAATTCCAGAAATTAAGAAAGCAAGCAATTGTGTTTCTAGCTGTCCAGTTTTTTTTGTTTGTTTTTAAAATAAAAATGAACATATGACTTTTAAAAGGAAGCGGGACATTAACAAAAATCACAATTTTCCAAAGAGTAGTCTACAGTACAAGCATTGGTATTTGCAACAAAAATTTTTTTCTCAATTTTGTTTAATATAACTTTTTTTATTTGCCAATATCATTTGTTTGGTGTATATTAATTTGATCATGATCTGCGAGTAACAGTTTTTGTGATCGACATACATAGTGTTGCACAACTTTGAAAATTAAATTTGAAATGGTTTCGATTTGTCAATATGTCATGGTATACAGCATGAGCCAAAATTCGGGACCAAGTTTTAGACTTATTAGAAATATTTTGGTTGATCAAAATTTTAGACCTAGAAGACATCTCACTCGGCGATGTACTGTCTAGCTATATAATTCAAATACATTACACAACTTTAACATTGTTGTATGTCTAGGTAATGCTACTTAATGCTACACCACCAATAAAATACAGAGTATACCTATAATCGAAAATATTAATTTACATTATTAACATTTTTGAAAAAGACCTCCAATGTTTTAGCCAATAGCAAAGTTTGGAGTAAAACCATCACAAAATAGCATCATAGCGAAAGTTATTCAATAGGCCTAATGGAAGATGCTCAATAAGCCTAATACAAGTTATTCAACTATGGCACAAAAACAAATAGCACATGCTGTATATTTAATTCTGACCAATTAATCGTTACAGTGTGCACACTGATAGTGTCTGCAGAAAAATTTCAAAAAACAAAACACCATCGAGCAGCTAAGAGCTACTGTGGCAATGTTGTTTTTTTTGATAAATGAGACTAAAAAGGTAGTGTGTGTATCACTTCCCCCAACTCATTCCAGGTGATAAAACTTAATTACAAAAAAGAAAACTTGACCGGCAATAGTCGTTTAGATTAAGACAAAGACTACCGAACACTTTTGTTTAAAACTATAAAACCAATACCGCAACTTCCCTGAATTTCATTTTTAACGAATGTAGCAATATGCATGCCATGTAGATAATGACAAAAAATAATGCACAGAATCACCAACAAATGCTTTTTAAGTTTCCACTTTAAATGTACTGGGTGTCCCCTAATTCATCACCTCATTTGTTTTTATTATAATTTTTTTTTTTTTTTAATTATTATTTTCTTTCACGTTATTGCAAAAGAAATTCGGAAATTCAAACATGTTTTAATACCCACTTTTTTTATCTATTAATTTTGGTGCAGTTTTACAAAAACAAACAAAAACAAGCAAAATTTGACTTAACCTTTATTTTCCACTTCACTTTGAATAAACGAAGGCAAAAGTTGGTAAACGTTCCCATTTGAAATTTAATTTACTAACACCAAATAGTCCAAAAAAACAAATACAAGGTTGAGCCAAATTTCGCTTATTTTTTGGAAACAAAAAAGTGAGTAATAATTTTGAGTTGCTTTAAAATGTGAAAGAAAAAGAATCACAAAAAAATAAAAAGGTCATAAGAAAAACAAATGGGGGTGACGAATTATGGGATACTCAGTAGAATTAAAGCATTGCATTGTGATTGTCAGTGATTGATTGTCACCTTGTATGGTAAATTGCTGCAAATAAAATACAGGTAAATGAGAAAACATCAATTTCAGGAATCGTTTACCAAAAATCATTGAATCAATGAGCAGTTGTAATTTTTTTTTTAAATCTCTTGCATTGCGACACTTCACAATATTTCGCACAGCATTTCGAGAAAAACGTCAACAAGTTAAAGTGAAATACAGTGAAGAGTCAAGTTTGACAAATGTTTACCATTAACAAAAGCAAGCAGCCATGTCGTTCTAAAAGCCATCTGTACATGCACGAAGTAACACAACATATTACAACTAGCGAAAAGCTGTTCAAACATGCGCAAGTCAACACCATGCATTAGCGAAGTAAGCCTATCCTTTAAAACTAACATGAAGTTTAAGACTAATATTCTAATCATAACGGATGCAGCGACTTAATTTACAATAGAAAAACAAGGAAAAACGTTATAGACAGAAAAGGAATCGGAACAAACGAGTGTTAAAACGTTTCAAGTTGATCCATTTGTTAATGTGTATTCAAGCACTGTGGTTCAAATCAAACAATTTAATCAGAAAATACAAATATGAATCTTTAAATATAAAATCAAGAGATGATTTTTAAATGAAGCGAATGACGATTAGGTCAAAAACAGATCCCCGCTCGTTTTGTGACAGAATTCCCAACCCATGATTGCCAAGCGAGCAATGCCCCAATACACATGATCGGTGAACAAATGAAAACACAAAACGCAACATTGTTGTTTTAAGTACTCTCTTAGCAGAATCAAAAGTTGAATCCCAAAGGAGCACAGCAGCAGCAGCGGCAGCAAAGTACATCGGTTCAATAACTTTTGGTATACCGTTCACTATGTCATTACTGCAAAAATTATCCTTACCACAGACAGATACAAACTGGTCTCGAGCTGGACGACAAGATTTTTTAAGTTAATTATTACCTAGACAGACAGGTCACCTACTACCAGTTGTGTCACCTCATAATATGAAATTGTACCACTACCTCAACGCAGAAACACTATCATTGGTGAAGCATCAGAGAAGCCAGAAGATATAATGTCCAACTTACTCAGATTTATTTTGTAAGCTAAAAAGACCAATAAAAACCAATGCAATGGCATTACAAAAAAACAGCAAAAATTTTTTTAGAGCAGCATATTCCCCAAATTCCTCACCATCGATGTTTAATTTACCAATGTATAGATATAAATATATATATATATTCAAATCAAATTAAGGTTTTTTTTTTCTTTCTCTCGTGCCAAATGTATTTAGCAACAACAGTTCGTATAAAATATGTATATATTGCAAGAGCAACAAAGAATTTCGCAAATTTTAACACGCACCAGTAGTGCGTGTTACTATACATATGCAAACCATCCTTGTACATATGCAATTCTAATCCTAACTACACCAAAATGTCTTATCTTCTAAAAACAACAAACAAAATGAATGACTATTTACCCCATTTCGTACTGACGACAACATGCCTCCCGGAAATCGGTCACGGGAGACAACTCTGCATAGACTGGGCGACCGCCAAACCAGCGATTGTTAAGATCTGCAACTGCTTTTTCCGCATCCTCCTCGCACCGGAACTGGAGATTAGAACACGTTAAAGTCATCTCAACATTCAGCCAACAATCGCAGTTAAGACCGAACGGCAACTCACTTTTATGTAAACATTTCCTACAAGATGATCTCCAAGATTATCGCAAACGTTCATTTCCTCAATTTCTCCATACTGAACGAGAAAATAAAAATTTGTATTTGTGAATACATTCACTTTGATAATCTACTCACACCAATCACTAGATAACAATAGACTTGATAAGTTTTAAAAACCAAAACAGCTTGAAATTAGTGTACGCTTACCTTGTCCTCTAATTCGACAAAAACATCTTCAAAAAAATTGTCAAAATGCTCCTGGATTTCAACTTCACTGTACTTGGCTACTGTAAAGAAAAGAGAAGAGAAAACACCACAACCAAGTTTACTGATGTTATCAACCTCCTACACGTTAAGGGGGTGAGGTTAAGCTGAGCACACATTCTGGACTACGTAACCATTTCTCAGCTACTGGCTATCCGAACCTGAAACACCGAGTAAACAAAAAAACTAGGCCTGCAAACTGTGAATCCTCGTGCAGTAAAACAAAAACAAAAAACTGAAAGTACTGCAGGTCCATCAAGACAAGTTGTCATAGACCATTCTTGCGCATTAAGCACAAAAGTTCGTTATGGTGAATATTTATCATAACATGAACACGCTTTCGAACAACCCTCAGAAGATATGCAGTGTTCACTACCTAGTGCTAATACTAGATTTAACAAAAAAAATAAAATAGTCACTATAAGCTTACGATGCAACGTCATACCAAATAGAAGAGAAAATCCCACAAATTATAGAAATTTATTTTCTCTAACCAGCATCTCAATTCACAAAAAAAAGTGCTAACTTAAGGATTGGTACATCACTAATATCTATCCTACAGTTTGTTTGAATAGATATTTATCCTACAGTTTGTTTGTATATCTGTCCCAAGAACTCCTCCCTCATACATCGCTCTAGTGATGCAATTTGTGCACGCATTACTACCACGCGATTTCCAGGTTACTAGCTCTTTTCAACTCGTCATGCCCATCCTGAGATGACGACACTTGAAGTAGAATATTCCCACACTGAGTGGTCATGAGGATAACGTTATTATAACCAGTGCTGTGGAGTCGGAGTCGGAGTCGCGGAGTCGGAGTCGGAGTCGTGGCTATTTTGGGTAAATGGAGTCGGAGTCGGAGTCGGAGTCTGATCATCTGAGGATCCAAGGAGTCGGAGTCGGAGTCGCAAATAAT
>JAQIWH010002183.1:0-26079 GCA_034695005.1 Cryptops parisi | reverse complement strand
TGATTAAAAAAAATGTTGACACTTATATTGTATAAGTAACATAAAGGCTATATAAATGTTAAAATAAATTTAAACCACCCTGTATAATATATTATATTGTAAATTTTAGTATAATACAAATTATTATAATACAATATGAAATTATATATAACACAAATTTATTTTATTAGAATATACCATTTTGTTTTTAAAAATGATACAAGCAAATCCAATATAAAAGTAAGTATTATATATATTTACTTTCTATTTTTTTTTATAATAATTTTAAAATATTTTATTAAATACTGTATCTACAGTAAAATATTAATAATTATTAATTTTATTTTGTATTTTAATATAAAGATAAACAAAATATTTTAAATATTAAATATTTTAAATATTTTAATATTTTTGTGATGCCTATGTTTTGTGTTTGAAATTAAATACCTGTAATAAAATAAATTTTATTTAAATATCTCCAATAAATGAACTTAAATAGCTGTAATAACAATTTATTATATACAGTATATAAATTAAATTACATAATTAAATGTTTACATTATAAAATTTATTTTAGTTATTTTATTTTTTATATATAATTTAATTTAATTTTTAATATTATTAATTTATTACATAATGTATATGATACTGGTTATATATAAAATGAATTAATATATAACTATATTTATATATATGAATGTGTATAAATAGATCAAATTACAATTAATTTTTTTGTTTATATAAAATTTATTTAATTTTTCATGTATATCATTTGATTTGATTTTTAATATTAATAATTTATTACATATATCAGTTATATACTGTATGTTAATTACACTTTTATGTTTAATTATACACGTAGCCATATAGAAAGAAAAATCTAATCTAATCGCACACAGTCCTACATTTTTTCATTGGGAAACAAAGTCAGTATAAAATCCCCCATCGAGCGAGACTTCACTCCAATAAAAGAAAACTCCTCTATCGAGTGGCTTGGCTTCAATTTAAAATACTCTTCCATCGAGTGGCTTCGTTGCAATTCAGAAAACTCCTCCATCGAGTGGCTTGGCTGCACCACACACCGAAAAATGTTGTCAACAGAATTCAACCTCCATTTGCTACAAGTGCTCATTGGAAAACATGGACGCCCAAACAAAGAAGGGCGAATCGACATTTTTTCTTCTCAACATTTACAGTCGAAACTTTACCTGGATTTTCGAACGTGGAACCCACCACACCTGTGGTGATGGAAACGACGTCGACGAAGATTAAAGTGATGACGATCCGAAAGGGAAGCGACTCCCGTGCGTGCATTTTTCCTTCATCCTTTGGCCATCGTTGAGCTTCTTCATCCTTCAATGTGGATCAAACGTCACATCCACCTTATGTCATCTGTTTCCATGAGGTGATGTTTAGTGGATTTGAGGAAGAAAAAAAAAATTAGCAAAGGACTAAGTTTGTATGTATGCTTGTCTTTCAGTCAATCGATAAAAATGATGACGGGCTTGTTAATTGACCTAATAATATTACAGTTTTTTTGGTAATTATTAATCGTGTATTTATAATCGATATACCAAATAAATTAAATCACATGTTTTTAGTAATATTATTTTATATACCTTACTGTATATGTACATTCGTGTATATGGTAATATAATCATATACGTATATATGTATATAGTAATATATGGTAATTTAACTATAAAAATTGTTTTTGTTTATTTATTTCTGATACAAAACATATAATTTTTTTTTAATTTATAATAATAATAATAATAATAATAATAATAATAATATGAAAATAAACAATACACATTTCACATTTATTTTAGTAAATAGCTAATATACGTATTAAACAATAAAATTATATCTTTTATATGAAATTATATTTAATGCATATGTTATCGGAAATGTATAGAATCAGTGCATTCTATAGAATGTCTAGCTTCTTTTGGTAAACTATGCAATAACATCTTGTATAGACTATTTAGGATGGTTAAGGTTTGTTTAGCTTATTTACAAACATTATTTTTTAAAAATTAGTTTAAATTTTGGCGTAGTTTTGAAACCTAACCTAAACACTATTTTGCATAATTATTCTAATGCTAAATTCATACTTTTCCTAAAAAGGCTAAGCATCGTATACAATGCCTGTTATTCGATACATTCCTGGCAACATAAACATTTCTGTGAAATTTTAATGTAATATTCGATTTATCTTAAAATAAATTTTGTATCTGTTTATGTGTTTCAAAATTTTAAACAAATTATGATAAAATTAATAAAATTAAATTAGTCGTTTTGTTCATACAAAAAAAAACACAAAATTTAACATAGTTGGTTATTTTTATTTTGACATGAAAACATTTACAAATATCGCATTAATAGTCAACAAATAAAATAAAACTCTTTAAATAATACGAAAACATTTGATATATTAATTAATAACAATAAAATATAAATATGTTTTTGTCCTAATATATTTTTGATTTGTCATTTTATATTTCATAAATGAAAAATATTTGTATATAAAATTAACCATCAGCTTTGTAAACTCAAACTAAATTGAAAAAAAAAAATATATTAAAAATTATAAAATATTTAAAAAACAATTATGACAAAATAAATGCAAATTTAAGTATCGGTAAATCAAAAAGTAAAGTAAATTAATTTGTATTAAATTAAAAACAGAAAACACGCACAACTTGTCTTTACTTTTTGATTATAGTTATCGTGTTAATAATCTCACATTTTAACATTAAAAAAAATTAAAATTAAACAAATTATGTACATTATTTTTATATTTATAGTAATATTAAAAATTATAATAAAAAAATTAAACGTAAATTAAAACGTAAATGAATTTGTATTAAATCAATTACAGAAAACACTCACAAATTTTCTTTACTTTTTGATCATAGTCAGTGTGTTAATAATTTCACATTTTAAAATTTAAAATTGAACAAGTTATGTACATTATTTCCATGTTTATATTAATTTCTTTGAAAAAAATAAAATTGTAAATAAAAAACAAAGCAATTCACGGTAAAGTTACGTAATAGTGCTTATTAGCAATAGTGCTTTATATTCTCATAGGATGGATTGTGAGAGCGATCCATTTAAGTGACATCACAGTCACGTGACAGCATTCAGGCGCCAGTGAGGTAATCTAAACGACTCTTATTTCACAGTTGCTATGAAACCCCCTTTTTTTATCATGTTTCTATTTTACTTTTTATTATTATTAGTTGTCCATTAAAATTCACATGTAAACAAATCAAGTATTAAATAACGCAGACAATATTTTTACTGAATTAAAACAAATAAATTGAAACCACATAATCGTTTACTATACCTCGTCACAAAATAAATAACTTAAAAACTACACGTTTCACATTATGCGATTTTAAATCAAATAAAGTGTTTGTAGACAAGTTAGCTTAGTATGGTGCATATGTACATCTATTTAGTCCATTTATGTCTATTTTTACGTCCAGTTTGTTGTTTGTTTAAAATAAGAATCGTACATCTTTCATCCATCATCGGATTTTTTTCCTTGAAATAGAGATTCGTAAGTTGGAGGTGGTTCTTCGACCGGATAATTCGGTGGTGGATCATCCATCCACTGGTTTCGTCGACCAATCAACGATGGCCAAGACCCCAAAGCAGAACTACTCAGCACCATATTGTTTTGTCTACTTCCAGGTAAGTAGCTGTAGAATCCCGACAAGTAACGCAGATCCGAGTAACTGTGTCTGCTTCCGGAAATGGTCGTTACACTTTGTCCCTGAGCTAAGAACGAACCAGGGTTGTTATTGTTGTTGTTGTTGATGTTGGAACTGCGGAAGTGAGGAGTGGTAAAATGGCGATTACACCACTTAATGGCGTGTTTGGCGCAGATGCAAAAGAGCAGAAGGGAAACGGGGAAGATGACAAAGACGATCAGGTAAGGCAAGAGGCCAGAA
This sequence comes from Cryptops parisi, assembly GCA_034695005.1. Lineage (NCBI taxonomy): Eukaryota > Metazoa > Arthropoda > Chilopoda > Scolopendromorpha > Cryptopidae > Cryptops > Cryptops parisi. Next base: position 22,135 of record JAQIWH010002183.1, on the reverse strand, counting down.
GCTAGATCTCCTGAGTACTCGGATGTCCATCCTGAAATTAAAAAAAAATAATTTAATGTTTGGAGACAGACCATATTACTATCTGTACTAGCTACATGCCCGTCAAAAATGACGGGAAGCAATTTATAATCATAATTCACAAATTTAACTCATTTTGCTTCGCAACATTTGTTAGTGTAGGGAGTTAGTGTTTTATGTTTAATTCATCTTATTAGTAACTGCTTATTTATGGTAACACATTTTGTATGTATGTTATGTTATGCAAAAAAAATCAAGCATAGGACAAACTTTCGGTAATAATACAAAGTTTAGTCAAATGACAAAGTCTGGTCATAAGAAAATTAGGTTATTATATCATAACATTCGGTCATAGAACAAAATTTCGTCGTAAGACAAAATGGTCATTAGACGAAAATAATCATAGAAAAATTTGGTCAAAGGACAAACCTGACTCAATTAAAATATCAAAACTGTAAAAAATTAGAACAATTAATAGAACAAACTACTTTATTAAGTCGATTGAAAAGTACTTTGGCATTACACCAATGTGGTAATTCATGTTGTCATTCCTACCACATGGTGTCACCCTCTGATTAGCGACTATAAAAACGTGACTCGGAGCATTATGAACTAATTAGCTAAAATCCCGTTATCAATGACAGGTTCTAGAATTATTTAAATTTTTAATTTAAATCCAAGAAAAAGAATGCTAACATTGAATTTGTGCGCGGTTGAATGCCATTGGGTGGTGCTAAACTAATGAGCTATTACGAAGTAGACAGACTTACATTAGCAAATTTTTATAGTAGATATGCATGTGCATTAGAAGATAAAAAAAAAGCATGTGACATCCCTCTGGCGACACTGGATATTTCTGATAAAAGATTCTTTGAGTCTAACGAGGGCACTGACTGGCCTTACTGTTAGAGTAAGTCATTTAGCCCTCAAATTTTATTGAAATAAGAAATACAGAAATTAGAATGATTAAGAAAGAACAGTTTTATAACGCAGGAAAAAACGGGAAAACCCCGAGAAAATTTGCCTCCGTGGTGTCAGACCCCACACTAAGCCACATAACACGAGTGGGAGAAGAACCCGAGCTACTGCTGCCAGAAATGAATGCTCGGACCCACTAATCAGGCTACCACGGGGCCCACTTTCAGATAGAATGTTATTAAAACAGTTAGTGAGGAAAATCGAGTCCATGGCATCACGTGATTCAACCACCGATTTACCAGTAAGTTACTTTACTTTTTATCTAAAGTAAATACTTTAGCTTTCCTGTAAAACACAGAGAACAGCTACAGCTTTGTAGCGCTTTCCTGTCGAGCTTAGCGCATTACTACACCTTTTAATAGCTTTCCTGCCTTGCACAGCGCATAGCTACAGCTTTTGAAGGCTTTGCAGCATAACACCGCGAATAGCTACAACTAACTGGCGAATACTTCTGCGGATGTGAAGTAAATAAAATTTTACAAACATAAAATTTTGGTTTTGTAGATATATTGATACAGTGCATTTGAACTGTGGTAAAATGATTTTACTGTTGGTTATTAACTGCAGAGTTAAAAATAATATATTTTAGCTGAAACACCGCACAAAACTACGTCAAAAGTACATCATCCTGTTTGATGGTGTCACCCACATCGCTCTAGTGACGCCAATGGCTAACCAATACAAATCAACATTTAAAGTCCTCAGAGTTTTATCATGTATTTATTTCAGTACATCATTACCAAAATTAACATTTAAAGTCCTCGAAGCTATGTGTTTTATCATGTATGCATTTCAGTACATTATTACCATTATGTAACAACCTTTAACAAGTTATGAATAGCTTCAATCGATTTGTAGGTCTAATCCCAGGTTAACGACATAGTGAAAAATGTTTGGAAACTTTCTTTAGATAGGCGTTAATTTATTACCTTATGGGATGAAATGTTGCAAAACTTAGTGTAAAAAAACCAACTTAGAGGTGTGATGTATGTTGCTGATCTAACCAAATTTTAAACGCTATAAGTTTTAAACGAAACTTAATCAGTTGATTGAAAGTCGAGTTACTTCAAATATTTAGGGAAAAAATAGCGTTTTTTATACCCAAAGAAAGTGACGTGTTGAGCTCGGTGATAGAAGAAGGTGCTTTCACATAAACGCCTTGGTATAATTCAATTTGCAAGCTTTCCATGGGAAAAACAGTTAACGAAAAAAAAACACATACGTCGTTTACACTCATGGGTACTAAACCTTAATCAAGGGCAATGTGTTTTTATTATCAACACTTGTACGTAAAGTAATCGCTTTTTAGGAGGAAAAACTGAGTTTTTTGATTTTTTTTTCTGTGCATATTTCATTTTTAATAAATAACGTGAAAAAATTTTTTCTTATAAAATTTAACATTTATTATAAGTTAAAAAAATATCAAGATAAAAATTTCAATTCAAAAACGATTTTTTGGGAACGTTTAAAAGAACGTAAAGCATTCTTCAAATGACACGAAATGATCTCATTCAAAAGTTAAAATTATCGATTATTTCTTTTTTGTTCATCCATGAAGTCTTTTTCTTTCAGTTCATCCTTTTTGTCGATTTCCATTTTGACATTCATTCGGATAATAGAGAAATGGTTTCCAAATTGCGATCGTTGTCGAAAAAGATGAAAGCATAAATTTCAATATAAAAGTTCGATTGTTTTCAACGTGAGGTTTTTCAAAGCGATTCAAAAGCTCTCCATTCTTTTGTTGATGAAAGTTTTATGTAAAGTGTGAAAGTTTTTACATATAAATGCACGCTCATTGTATTATTATGTATGATATAATAATCAATTATTTTTTTGTACAAAAATTGAATTATTCATAGCATAGGTGTATAAAATATGCATTATACCATGGAGGAAGAATGTACGTATATTCAACCCTACATTTTACCTTTGTGATTATAAGAGTGTATGGACCTGGTTTATATGATTATTTAAATACACAGATTCACATATATTTTAATAGTAAGTTGGGTTAACTGCCTATCTCGCTTGTGGCGCTAGTGTCTTAACGTGTTGTTGATTTAACAACGTTTCTGAGTATAGATATTAGGTATTTTTTGTTTTATACTAACTTAAACTGGTATCTATACCAATAAAAACTGTTAGGTTAATTAAAAACAACACACGCTAAGCAACAGGTCACTAGAGTCACAAGCGGGACGGACAGCTAACCCCAAAGTACTTCAATAAACATTAGTATGTGTACCAACATGCATATGATTGATTTTATTTATTGCACTGGTTATTAATAATGATAGTAGACCAGATCTTTGATGTTTGTGTATGGGTAGCGGACACTTGAGCCCCGCCCGTCGCGTTGGGGTTGGTTGGTTGGTGGGAATATGCAGGCGCCCACATTATTGTTCATGTTCACTTTTCATAATAATAACACTCTTCCCGTGCTATGGCACGGACTAACTAGTAGTTTTTACATGTATGCATAAACAATACAAGGTGGGAAGTTGAAGTTGTTCATTTTCAAAAACTTATTTCTTGACATTAGTGGCTCCGCAATCAGTAGAACGTTTGAAAAACCAAAGTTTTCAACAATAATAAATAAATAATAAATAAAAATTAAATAAAAATAAAAGTCAGATGCAAATCTCTAGGATTTTCTGTGTATGCATGCAAAACATCAACGCTGTAGTATTTATAGTTCTTCAGTTATGATGCATTTAAGCAAACAAAAAACAAACAGTATAATCACTATAGCTAAATCAACTCACTTGGTCGTCCAACAGCGGGCGTTTTGGGTCTGCCAGGTGCACACAGCGATTGGGTGTTGAAAATCACGTGAAAGTAAATCACGTGACGTAACAACGGTCCAATGGTGGCCATTCTCCGCACGACATGTTTTGTTTGGCTTTTCTATCGGAATAAAGTTTTCACGCAAGGAAAAAACTTTTTTTTTTCTTCTTGTTTCGAAAAGTCAACACTTTGAGGTCGTTTGTTATTGTTGTTTTTTTGGTTGTTATTTGTTGTTTTTATTATTAATGTTGCTGGATCTTTTCATATATGCAGCAAGCATTGTTCTTGTTCATCCATCGGATTGGTGCTGCTTCGTGATTTGATGGTTTTTGCATGACGTGCTTTGGAAAAACGAGATTGGAGTTTGAAGAATGCACAGAAGCACAAAAGAGCTAAGATAGCTGGGATGACAAGGAAGCTGAGAAGCAAAAACACCATCTTTGCCATCAGCTCCACAGACGCTGCTGGAGTTAGAGCTACAAAGTAAAAAAAAATAACAATGAAAAATAATTAGAAGATTTCATACATACAGAATTGAAAAACTTCATCTCATCAAGATTCGCACATTCGCAATTTGTTCAATCAGTTTACCCTCAGCATATCCAACTTTTTGACTTAACAAGTTTGTCTCTTAGGTGATTAACTGGTATGCAGTCAACGTATTAACTTTTTAATATCTTATTTTTTTATGCATGATTCCGTATATGCGACAAAAAAACCTTTTTAAGGTTCTCGTAATATGCGAGAAAATTTCATTATTATGCGATTCTGTGTAAAATCGTTCAACATTTTGATATCAAAATACCAGAGCATGTCTCGTAAATGATACCGGTACGCAGTTGACACATATTAACTTTGTGATACGTGAGGCTTCTTAATTTATACGAGTTCAATATATCGATTTTTTTATCGTGAGACAAAATAAATCTTCCCGGATGCTCGTTATATTCGAGAAATGTTTGCCTACTTATGCGATTTTATTCTGTAGATAATTTGCAGTAAATTCATTTGCGGAATTTCGATTTACGATATTTTTTAAATCTATTCGAAATATTTATAGAACTTAATTCTTGCATAAATTGAAGGTTACATTATACTATACATTATATAGTTTATTGAGAAAACCTTCGGCATTCGCAATTTTATCATTTGCGAATTAGCACACACGTAATTGAACTAATTGCAAAAATCGTTCAAAGCTTCCTTTTAGCCTCCAAATATACGCAATTTTTGGTGTGGTAATTCAAGCAATTTGCGGAGAACTGTGACATCAGCTTTTTTGCCAACATGCATTTATTGTTCGGGCAGGAAGCTGGCATCACAATTGTTCACAAATTGCTCCACTTTCCACACCAAAAACTACGTGTGTCAGACGCCATTTGACTTCGAAACTACTTGAGTATTTTGATTCATTGTCTGTATTAAAAAACAAACTAACATCCTGATTTGCATCGATATATCATGTTATAATATATTTACAATTGGTGATATTTGAATTAACATCAAGTGAATCTATAAATTAATTAACGGTAGATTATTCACTTTGATATCGATTTTTCATTTTTAATGGCATTAATTTAATTAAAGCAAAAATGATGCTTCAAAGTTGAGTTCAACCTTCGCAAATGAATTATGAATGAAACGATAGGTTTTAATTGCACATTCTACCTGGCCCCGCGATCCGTATATAGTAATGAACTTTTTAATCAATTTTAGTTCTTTTAATGCATTTGTATAAAACCAATATCGGTATATATTAAAAATTAATGCATCAAAAGACAATTAATGTATTTTTTTGATTTTATTATTACTATCTATAAATAGTATAATTGAAGGGCTACGGGCAGCATAATGGTAAGCCACATTTTTAAAATTGTTCAGGAAAATCGTTTTCCTGGTGAGAAACTCCATAGAGTTTCATACAAGGTGATTCTGAATATTATGCTGCCATGTTCTTTAAAATCCAGGAAGTGGTAAAGTAACAAGTTAGAAACAATTCTGAGGGACAGTTTGATGTAAAAATATTATTTTCGAGAGAGAGTTTCATTTAACAATGTCATTTTTTTTTGAAAAAGTGAGGCTTACTATTACGCTATCCGAAATTTATCAATTATAGTTAAATTTTGTGGTGCGTTATAAAATTATATTTTCATGGAATTTGTAGTTCTCGCTATTCAATGTGAAAGAAAAATATAAAACTTTTGACAAAAAAAATTTTTTTTTTTAATTTAATATATTTTGTAAAAAAAAATTATTACACCTTGAAGTGACCCGTAGGTTGTAAGATTACATAAGTATAATACAATTTTTTATGTATCTTTTATTTTCCGGCTTAACTATGAAATATTTTAATAAAATCATACATTTTTACAATATATATTTTACAATGTATTTTTCAAGTATTAAACAAAAAATGAATCAATATGAACCATTCATCGAAATTGATTAATATAAAAAAATACAATCATGACGTGTGTCTTTATGAGAAAAACATAAATACATAATTAATTTATAAAATTTTTGCATAAAAATAAGTATTATTATCCAAATATGATATATTAAAAATTTAATTTAAAAACATATTTCACAAAAAAATAAAATGTTACAAAAAAATAAAATAAACAAAGATAGTACGTACCCTGAACAAACACGATCTACCACTAATGATCATCATCACCACTCTACAAGTTATACCTACAATTCCAGCTTACATAACTGAATTGCTTTGGCGCATCCATCTTCGCATCCGCATTATCATCACCATCATCATCATCCCACTTATGACATCCCAATCCTATTTTTGGCCTTTCCATTTAGTAAATAAGATTAAAAAAACGGGTTGAAACAAGTAGTACCTTTTCTAGCGGGCAGATAAGACAAGGCACCCGCCATCTGGATGCATAGGAAAAGGCCAATGGCCCATTGGGATGCTCCTTCCATGTTTTCTTTTTAACTAGACTTCCATTTCGGGCGAGGCAGCTGTTGCGATGCTGGAAAACAACGAAGGAGGATGGTGAAAAGGGAAAACGCAGCCTTTGCTGACGTCATCGATGCTCGAGTGGAAAGAAAACGGGTGTGGCGATAGTAGTAGTAGTGACATAGACTCTGTGTGTGTGTGTGTGTGTGTGTGTGTGTGTGTGTGAGTGTTGGGGGGGAATGTAGATCAATCGTCACGTAAGCCCTGCGGAAAAGCGTGTCAATGGAAAAATTGGGGGCAAAGTAAACATTTTTAATGGTCGCATGCTGAGTTGTAATGTTATATTTATAGATGTTTTGTTGTTGTTGTTGTTGAAAACGAGTTTATTATATAATACAGAGATGATAACAAGTTGTCACTACGTGTGTGTTTTAATAATAGTAAGGATATTTATTGGGAATGAACAATTGAATAATTTAACTAACTTTAACAAAATAAGCAACGCTAATACAATTTGTCATCAAAATAACATGATGGTGAAAAATAGTAACATGATCAAAATGTTTTCATTAATTTTGATTACGTTTTATTTATATATATATTTTTTGTTGATAATTTTTGTTTTCAACAAGCACTGAATGATTATCAATTTTTGTACTGAATAATCACGAAAAGTAGTTTTAAATTAAATTTCAAACATATTTTAAATCCAATCAACTTGGTCTATTTATATAATACAACTCGGTCTATTTACGTTTATTTAATCTACATAAACCACGTAAAAAAATACATCATTTTTGTACAGCGATCTTCGAATAAAGATAATACAGTATACATAAAATAAAAATTTTGTTATTTAACTACATACGTATAAAACATATGTAAACAAATATTCATTGGCTGTCCAATGTGTAATCAATATTTTATTTCAAAGTGATGATTGTAGTTTTACAGTGTTAGTATTGAAGATTTGATTTTTCACACATGTACAATATGAAGATCACTACGTGACTTTAATAACATAACTAAATTATTGTAACCGCTCGCGTTGAAGTCGATATTTAAAATAAAGGTTGCGTCACAAACTATTTTAAAATTAAATAGCCTCAAAACACATTGTATTCAATATTTATCGATATTTTTATATACAGTATATAAATATTTTTAATTAAAAAACTACCAATGATACTTGTCTATTACATACCAGCCGCTCGTATAAGGCCACACAAGACAAAAGTTCGGTAAACAAAAATGCATAAGTTTTATGATAAATTATTGTGTTTTTTTTAACTAACCAAAATTTATATTTATTCTGATATACAGTAGTTTAGGTTAGTAAAATATAACAATCTCATGAAGAGTTTTCAAACAAGTAGCTGGTGTTTGATAAATAAGTATCCTACAACTTCGTATTAAATAGAACCGAATCGTATGGTATGTGTTATATGATATATACAATATATCTTATTACTATACATTGATGCTACTGTATTATTGTATAAGTATCATACAGTATGTTTTACTAGTGCTGTATATTAATAAAAGTGTTTGATGTGTGTTTATTTACGTCACACGAGTTTTTAAATTAGAATAGCTAGATAAAAAAAACGTTGTAATAAACGTTTACTAATGTTTCAAAATTTCTAAACATTTATAGTTATTTTAAAAATATAAAATTAAAATTTTTAATTTTAATTTTTATTTAGAACGAACTCACGTGAGGCGTGGTATACCTTTACTATTAACTGTATACAGTATACTGCCATAAAATGACGCTATGCTATTTATCGATGATTCTATCATAGTACATTGAAATGTTTTTTAAGCATACTCGTTATATAGTTTACTGTCATATACAGATAAACTGTAACTGCATACATAATGCAAATAAAATACATTTTTGATTTCTTCATGTTTCGATTTATGGGAAAATCAATTTATGCGAATTAAAACTTATGCAATCTCTAAATAATTTCGATATTCAATTTATGAGTATTTTGAGTACAGTATTTAATTATTTTTTTTTTGCACGGTTTGATTCATGGTAATTTTAATTAATGCACATTTCAATTTATGCGAAATTAAATTTATGCGATCGTTGAGTGACTCTATTTTTGATTTCTGCAATTTTTTGTTTAATTTTTTCATGTATGTATTGTTTTTTACATTGGACTTATGCAGTTTTTAATTTACGCGAAAGATTTATGCGGTTTTTGTTTTAGGCGTTTTTGGTACATTTAATTATACAGTATATTCTCATAAACCACTGTAGTTTCAAATCCCAGCTCATATACGTTTATATACGTTCAATTCCCAGCTTACTCACAAACTCACAAGTAAAGCTAATATAGAGAGTATAAAAACAGGGTCAATGTCATAACAATTATCTAAAAAATAATAGTACATTTATTTTTATATTCAACTATACAAATAAAAATAAACTGTTATTTTAACTTGTTAATGAAACTTAAAACTGTTATAAATTTTCATTAACACTCCCTAAAAAGGTCAATAACTACAAATTACAATAAATTATATTCCCCCTCCCCCCCACATAACTTATATAAAAAAATGATAAAGGCAAAGCGGTTTCGAGGATCGATTCATTGGCGATGACGTCATCGACGAGAGAGCGAGTAGGCTCTTCCATCTTCCTCCCTCCACTCGGACGGCTTCACCTATTGATGCGAGGAGAGAATGCTGAACCACTGGGTAACACCTCTCATTTGCTTAACATCCTTAGCTTTTCCCCACATAACACCTATGTGGCCTCACACTCTAGTCAACCGTGTCTTCGTTTTCCACTTTTTCCACGTCTTGTTCTGTCGTGTTTACGTTCAAAATCCCACTCGAAAAACTGCGTGCAGGTGGCGCATAGATGGGTATGCGGACAATGTCGAGGGAGGGTTTTTGATAGTAGTATTATTAGAACACAAGGGGAAAGAGAGGACAAGTCAGTCACGTGGTGTGTGTGTGTGTGTGTTTTAATTAACTACTAAGCTACCTGAAAATTTTTTTATTTTTATATTCGTTAATAAAATTTAAGAGTTAGGGCGATGTATGTCGATAGTTGTTCATATAATTATAAAATATATTTGTTAATAGACTTATAAAAAAATTGAGTGGTGTTATTGCAAAGTATTGCAATAAAAAAGAGTACAGTTTTTGTTATTATACTATGAGGTTTATATTACAAAATGAGTTACTTTTAGTTCGAATGGTAATCAGTTTTTTGTTTTATTTTCTGCTGTAATTACATAGTACGATGCTATATAAAATTTAATTTAAATTTAACTTTTATTTTTTTTTTTGGTAAGAAAATATTTAACTAATATTGCATGATCTATCAACATGCAATTTAATGTGAATTTGAAAGTTGCCTGCAATGCACTTGTAATTGTTTCGTGTCGTGTAACAAAGCCTGCAATGAAATGCTGCAATGCCAGGTTATAAAGTTGATTGCGATGATGTAGGTGTGTTATTTAACGATAACTTATCGTTAAAATGTAAAATATACTATTTATTATACTATTATAGTATTTATATACTATTTGAATATAAATTTGAAGTGCAGCTAAAGTGTATATTATGCAATTGGTCTAATAATTTAACAAATATACTGTTTCACGTAAATTCATTCAGGTGCGAAAATTTCTCTTTTTCAGGTAGCCAAAGTATAGAATACTTAATTAAATATTTTGTCACTTTATGAAAATCCAACAAAAATATAAAGAGCGTTACTTTATGGAATACGTAGTTAGCGTGTGAAATTCGTGAAGCTGCGATATAGCTATAATTAAAATACTAATCTAAATGCAATATACCGCTGAAGTGCGAAATCCATAATTTTACAAAACAGCTAGTTGTTATAATAAAAATCCAATCTACTTAATGAGATGCTAATTTAATATCTGTTACTTTATAAAACAGCAAATTAAAGTGTGAAATTGTTATTTTATGAAATATTTAGTTAAAGTGTGAATTTCCTTATTCGTATACTAGCTTAAAAATATGTGTTTTAAAAAATCGTAATATTACAAAATTTAAAATAAAAGTGCAACTTTCATCTGTGAATCTACTATTCATCGAATACACAGTACGGTTGGAAATACAGGGTGTCTTTAAATTACCACTACAACTTTCAGTCGTTTAGTAGTGAAGTTGTAGTGACATTTGTAGACACCTTATATAATGATTATTTTTAATTTAACAAATTCCTGTCTAGTTATTTTATAAAATAACTTGTTTGTTTTACGTTTTTACGGTAATATACATTATAAACAAAAGGAGTACTTTTGGATTAGATGTTCGTCCAAGTATCGCCACAAGCGGAACAAACATCTAATCAAAGTACCACAAAAGAACAACAAAAAATAGTATTTGAATGTATAATTAGTTCATGTTATGTTATTATTAGTACATCTAGTACTAACTAAACTAAAAATTAACTGATGTATCTAAACTAACTAAAAATGTATCTGATGTTATAAGATGTACAGTACTAATAACAGAACAGTGACGTCATTTCAATTGTTGCTTCAGTTTTATTCATCGCACTTCAAGTATTCGTATGTCGTATGTATCCGTATAATGACTTTAGTAACTGATTTTGAGAGGGTTAACTAAATATTTTATAAAATAACGTGTTTTAACACTCTGCAAATGTACAAATCCACATACATAATAAACATTAATAACAGCAACAAAAAACAATGTAGTATTTGGATGTACAACATTGTTAGACTGTTATTAGTTCACGTTTTGTTATTAGTGCATCTAATAGCAGAACAGTGACGTCATTCCAATTGTTGTTTCACTTTCATTCATTGCACTTCAAATATTCGTATATATCCGTATAATGAGTTTAGCAAATAATGCTGAGAGGGTTAACCGGTTATATCACAAAATAACTTTCAACTGTAAATGTACAATTCTAACATACATAAACAATATATTATAGCAACGAAAAAACTCAGTATTTGGATGTATAACATTGTTCATTTAGACTGTTTTTAGTTCACGTTCTGTTATTAGTACATCTAATAACAGAACAGTGACGTCATTCCAGTTGTTGCTTCAGTTTCATTCATGCGCTCCAATATTCTATTCGTACTAATCTGTAACAAGCGTTGCACTAGAGATGAACATCGAGTTGTAAACAGGGTTTACATTTTATTTAAAGATGACTATGATGAGTTAGTAGATGCGTGGTGCTGAGAGGGGAATTATTTTCGAACCTCAGCGACCAGTCGCCTCTTGATTCCCAAAATATTGGAGCCGAAAATAGCTTTTTTCCAGCTACAGCATCTTTGATGGCAGTATGTGCAGTTTCCACTATGCTTTATATCTGCAGCTATTGTTTGGACAGATTCGGTTGATCTATGGGTTAGGTAGGTTGTTAACTCTCATTAAACACCGTAATTAATTAATCTCCACGATATCAGGGTGTTTTGTCACAATAGTGTCACCGTGTAGTTTTTGACGTGTAGTATTGTTTTTAAATTAAAACTACTTGAACAAATGGTCCTCCATAAAACGTCCTCGGTTGTTAGTGTTTCCATTACTATGTAACGTATGATTTTATTATTTTTTAAAAAAAATTATCGTACAGTGAGGATATTATGAGATTCTATATTAGTCATGTTATAAGCTTTTTATAATTTTATAAAATTAAAAATATAATTTAAATCTTTATTCTGACGCAGTGTAGTGTTCAGGAACGACAAAAGATGTTGATTCAAATTTATTAGTGGAAATGAATCAAGGTCTATTTAGAAATTTAGACAAACAAATGGAATGCAAATTTTAAAATGTGGCCCGCGGGCCACAAATCGAATAAAAACTGCATAACATATGGAATGTATGTTCAAGAACTATTTTTGTTAGATGAAAAGTTTAAAAGTATGTGACAATATGTGTAAAAAATTCATGTTAAAGACTTGGTAATTAAATGGACCCAGGGCCACAGAATTGATGAACATCATTCGTATATCCTAGAGATTAATTCTGTTAATCACTTTAAAATAGGAAACAAAATAATAAAAAGTTTACTGAAATGTGAATGAGGTCAGGTTATACGGCCCACGGGCCACAGATTAATATACGAATGATTAGTTTTCTATTAATAAATAGTTTGAAAGCAGAAAACAATGTAAAACAAGTACATTAAAAATCTTTTTAAGCATACTCTTCATATACTATACATAATGCAAAAAGAATTAAAGGATTTCTGAATGAATTAATAAGAAATGAATTAATTTCTGATTTCTGTATGTTTCGATTTATGCGAATTAAGGCTTATGCAATATTTGAGTAATTGCAATATTTAATTCATGCGTGTTCAATTCAATTCAGTGATTCCATTTTTGATTTACGCATGTTTCGATTTATGCTAATTTTGGTTAATGCGAATTAGATTTATGCGAATGAAAATTTATGCGATCGTTAAGTGATTCGATATTCGATTTATGCGAGTTTTAAGTAATTTCATTTTTGATTTCTGCAATTTTTGATTTATTCATTTATATATGCGATTCTTTTTACATTGGATTTAATGCGGTTTTTGAATTATGCGGTTCACATTTTATGCGTTTTTTGGTACACTGGATTTATATTTCATAAACGACTATAAATGACAGTATAGTTCAATTCCCAGCTCACTCACAAACTCACAAGTGAACTAATATAAAGAGTATGAAAATATCTTACTTAATGTTATAATTATGAATGTAAAATAACAAACATGGCCCGCGGGCCATAATTGTTCTTTTTCTTTCAAGAGGAACTTTTTTTCATGACTAGATCAGAACCTCTTTAATTTCAAGTAGTTCAACAAAATTTGACTTTGGAACACTTCTCGTACCTTTTCATGTCAAAGATACAGAGTTATAGATGCAATTTTCTTTGGTTAAACACGCAAATCCCCCCCCCTTCTTTTCCAACATATTTGGCTCGTGTCTTTATACTCTTTCCCACTTAAAAACAAGAAAATTTGGGTGTTTGTTTTCACTTTTCTTCGTGCCAAGTAAAACGAAACTGGACGTAAGCCAAACCGTAATACCCCCCTTCCCTTGTACTAGCAGTTTTTTACACCTTTGCCAAAAGTGTTGTCTTACTGTACTCAACAAAAACACACAAAACATGAAATTTTTACACCACAACATTTTTTGTTGTATTTGGAAGACGGGGGGGGGGGTAGGGTTGGTAATAATTAAAGGTCAAACAAGTAGGGGCCATTGGAAGCAGCTGTTGGGCTATATTAGCAAATTACACAGCTCAAATAACAGCTGCTGCCTACTGGTGGCTCAAACACACTGTACACAAATAATATAAGTACTCTAATAGCATACACCTATGCTTTAAAGCTGTAAATCATACTATTGTAAAGAAAGATTACCTTCTATAACGTTTTTTTACAACAATTTCTACTGGCTGTGTATCATCGATGACATCGTACGTAGGTTTTTGTCAACACCAAATACGATATACGGACTTAGAAAGCATCTTAAGTGGATTGCATTGTGTTTTTCAGATATGAAAATAACGTTTTTGTATAAGTGGAACAGAACGGTTCCGGGTCACTTTTCATAGTTATGTAAATGCACGTTTTTTCATATATTTATTATGGATGATGTGAAATGGAACCTTTTTAAAATGAATGTCAGACTCATTTTTGTGTTGTTTTTTATGGTGATGAGATGTATTATTTATATTATGAGTAGGTCGTTGAATATTAATATTTTACATTTAGTATATTATATTATATTATTTTATATTATATCATATTGAAAAAGTGATGAAAATTATTTATTTTTAGTACAACGGAGGACGATCATTATAGAAGTCATAACTTACTATGTGGCAAAGAGTATACTCTACTTGTAGCACAGGTTTTGTCGGAGAATTTTTTAGATGTAGTTTTATACAGTTCAGTGGAATCCGGTTATTATAATCACGGATAATGGAATCAATCGGTTATTTTTATCCCAATCAGTCGGTCCAAAACACTGTTCAATGTATTTTCATCTAGTGTTTAATATTATTAGCTGGAGCTGGTTACTGTTTTTAAAAAGTACTAGTGCCAAAGTGATCATAATAACCGAATTTCACTGTATACAGTATATATCTTCAAAATACATGACGCTTAGTGTACCAATATAGTTTATGAATTTAAGATATACAGGGTAATTCAGAATAATTATTCCCAATTTTGATAGGTGATAGAGGGCGTGTAATAAAATATCTTTTAATAATAAACTATAGTCCGCAAATACTTCTGTAACGAAATACAACGAAATTATAGACGTGAAACGGGACGCGATTTACTCGTACTCTCAATGTGAAATGTAACGTGTTGGTTTATTTTCAATAATGATTATTAGTATACTTGAAACATAGCACTGGTATTACGAATACGTCGTAAAAATTCCGTAATTTATTAAACAATATCAATGTAATAACTTAAGAGCTTCGGACAACCGGTAAATTATATTGAGATTTAATATAGTTTTGACTAAATTATGATTTAAGGTAATAATTGAAGGGCCTGGTGTGAAAAGATATTAAGTGAACATTAAAATTTCGAGGAAAATGTGTTTTAAGAACTGAACTTGCATTGCTGTCTATGGCATATTTCACACTCTTTGCACTAATATCTTATTGACGTTTTGCTCACAATTATGCGTTAGGAAGTTAGAATTGCATCTAACACATTCTAAAATGTTTCTAAGTCATTTTTGACAAATATATTACTTAACACCTTTTTACACCAGGCTCTTCAATTGAATCAAACTGATTATACGCGTAGCACGCACTATGAACTAAAAAGTACTATGTAATAAATTTTCGGTTATCTGACACTTAAACATCCGGAATTTTCATGCAACCAAAATATTAATGTGAATGGCACACCCCCATTCCATGTTTGAGTCAATTTTTTTCGTGAGCACTGCTAGAACATGACTGCAAATTGTCCAGCAGGTTTGTCCACTTAATGTGAAATCCGAAATTTATCGTGTCAACTTGGGGGTAGTTCTTTTCATGGAACGTTAGAACTGCTGAATGCATCGTTCAACAACAACGACAACAACCACTGGTGTTGTTGACAGTTCCAATGTTCCTGGAGCGAGAATCCGATAAACTAGGGGTTTTTAATAGTCTATTGTGGTTTTGTTTTGCCGATTCGAAATGGTGATTTAGCGGACATTTACTTCCATATTTTGCAGTTATTGTGAGCTTAATGTGTGTTTTGCTAGTCCTATATGGAGTGTATACATGTCACGAAGGAATTAAAATAGAGTCGTGTCCATATATTGTATAAGTATTTGTTTTAAAAGTACTAGCCGGTCATTGCTATTGTTAGGGGTGATATTATATAGTTTTTCGTAGAACTTAAGTTTACGGTATAAAGTGTTTAAATTGTTATTATAGCACTCGACGAAATCTTGTTGCAAAGTGCCGATCAATAACGGTAGAATTATCGATAAAAATGTTAGTACGACTCCACAACATGGTAGGCACAAGTTGAATATCGTGGAGTCGGTATTCAACTTGTGCCTACCATTTTTTTCAGTGTCATTCGTTGATATGCAATAAAGACATTAAACGGTGCATTATAATTTTTGGAACTTAATACAGTTTTTGAGAACCGCAGCATAACTTTTAGGCATCATTGAAAAATCTTTCAGTAACATCGCAGAGTCTTTGTGAAGCATTGTATTGGACAGTCTTTGAGTAGTTTGTCTCCTGTAGTTTGTCTGTGAATCATTGCAATCTTTGGGAATCCTTGCATAGCATTTAAAAATCATTTTATATTATTTATTAACCAGTGCATAGTCTTGGAAAACCAATGCATCAAGTATAAGAATTTATTGCATTGTCTTAATGACTTTCAAAAACTTTAGGACTTGTTGCAGAGTCTTTAAGACATTTTATAGCACTTACTTGTCGCAGTGTTTGAAAAACAATTTGCTATAATCTTGATTAATCAGTGCACAATCTTGGAAAATTATTGCATCGAGTGTAAGAAACTATTACACAATCTTTAAAACTTGCATAGTCTTTGAAGCTTGTTGCAGCTTTTAAGACATAATATTGCACTGATCGGCATAAAGAATATACCGGTAGCAAAATGATTCGCACAGACTGTACGTCTGTGCGAATCATTTTGCTATATTCTTTATTAATTAATCCATAGACTTAAATCAATGCATCAATTGTAAGAATTTAAGCTTTAAAACTTACACAGTCCTTGAGACTTGTTGCAAAGTCTTTAAGACATTTCATAGTACTTGTCGCGCAGTCTTTGAGAATAATTTTGCATTGTCTTTTTCAAATTTTCGAAAACTCTTTGAGAATCACTACATCAAGTGTAAGAATTAATGCGTAGTCTTTTAAGATGTTCTTTAAGATCCGTCGCACAGTTTTCAAGAACCATTTTGTAAAGTTTTTAACAGTTTGGCAATCATTGGAAGAGTTTTTAAAAACCATTACTTATTCTTTGGTTTGTCGTCTTTTCTGCGAGTCAACGTATCTTTGTTTAAAATTTTAAATCCAATTTAATCTGTCATTGTGTTTGACCACATACAACCATGTTTACATTTAATAGTCTATTAATAAAAACGGAAGTCTGCAAACAGCTTTAGTCGTTGAAGCAAACGACGACTGACGTTTTTAACCACGAGCTTGCTACCGCTGACTGTTGAAGCGTTCTCTGAAGAGTTTCTAGTGAATGAAACCAAAACCATTTTTCCAACACTAAATGAATACTAAATTTGCGGTTTGTCTTTCTTTTTCTCTTGTGAACGCAGATGCTCCGTGGCCTCCTTCCGTACTCTTCACCGTGGCTGTCGTGGTCGTCGCTTTGCTGTTCCTTCTTTGCATCTTGCTCTACTGTTTCGCTCCCGAGATGGGGCTGGCCCTTTGGTTCTTCATTCTCGACATTGCCACCTTCTGCAAACTTAGGGGCTTGTGCAAATGCTGCCCCCAGCAACCTCGGCCCCAGGCTGCTTCGTCGTCAACGAGCATCGGTTTCCCCTCAGCCCCAATGGACGAACCGCCCCGCCGTTGTCCCAGCATCGATGTTGTCGTGTATCGAAGTGGATCCGAACCACCCCCACCCTACCAAGCCATCGATATCATTTCACCATCTCGTCCATTATCCGCCGATGGTGATCCACCACCTCCCTACGAAGCTATCGAGGTGTAACAAACAAAACCTATGCTTGCAATTTCATCAATCCATTGGATAAGATAACAAGGAGGAGGAGAAGAAAGAAAAAACGATACGTTCGTCGATAGTGTGATCGATTTTAGAGAAAGCACATTTTTTGAAAAACCTCTACGAGCAAATTTAAATTGATTTTTATTTTTTGGAAGAAGGGAAAAAGTTAGTGTCCTGTTTTGTATGTGTGTGTGAATTGCTTGTTTTTTGTCGATGTAAAAATTGTTTCTCTCTATCTCTCTTTGGGAACCGTCCCTGATGTCGAGAAAATACGTTATATATATATGAATAAGAAAAAAAAAGACGCCATTTTATTTTAAAACCACGAAAAGTTATGAAAAACTTTGGAGGTGCCAATCAAATTCTCACATCTAGTCTTGCATCTTAACGGCAGGGGATGTTGGATGTTCCAACATGGTTGTTTTTTTGTGTAGAAATATTAGGCCTAAACAAAAACCAACGAACAAATCATGTGACGAACTTCCGTTGTTTTAGAGGTGCTATTATTAAACTAGGCCTATGTTTCATGTCGTACATTGTAATTCTACTACAAAAAAAAATATATATATACTTAAAAATCGCCGTTTAACTGTAAATATATTCTCGAAGCTGTCCATTAACGAAAAAATATTAAGAACTATTCTCTAATGATTTTCTTAAACAAATATGCAAAGTATGTTCAAATTTAAACCGGATTTTAGTTTGATGCAGTAACGCTATGGTTAGACTTTTAATGCAAAAAAAAAAAAAAATAATAATTCGGCTCAAATTTGAACACCATTTGTAGTTAATATACTTAAATGCTACTAGCTTGTTATTTATTAAAATAAATTTCTTCGGGTTTTTATTTTGTTATTTTATATTTATTTTGTTACATTTGTACGCTAAGTTAACGAGTATTTGGTGCGATACCAAATATACTGATATATAAGCATTATAAGTTAATCATTATAATGGTAAGTTATAAATGTCCAAATATTTAAAAAATATATCTATTTACATTTTTTAAAAAAACTATCTATATATATTAAAAATGAGAATAAAAGAACTTATAAATTTATTGGTTAGTGTTATTTATTAAAATTGTTTTTTTTCATTATTTTTTATATTTTATTTTAGGTTTTTTTATAAATACTACAAATATATTTTACATAGTATAGTTAAATGATAAAAAACTATGTCAATACTAATGATTGATATGTTCAAATAAAAACCGAATTTTGTTTAGCGCAGCATAATTATTGCTAACAAAATCCGGTTCAAATTTGAACTCTGCTCATAGTGATACAAATGTACGATAAGTTTGTAATAAGTATAAATTATATTGAATCTAAAATAAAATTATTATAATTTATAAATAACTATGAAAATCCTTTTTCAATTTTTTTTTCTTCATAATATAAATGGAGATAAGTTTTATATTTAAGTTCAGGTATTTCAGTTTCATATTCAAGTTTAGATATTTAAGTTTTAATAGCCTATTTAAGTTTAGATAGTCAAGTTTATCATACACGCAAAAAAAGTGCACGAACCTGTTATGTCCTGTTATTAAAAGAACAGGAAAAATGCGTTAAATTTCAAAAAAATTAAATTTTATTCTTAAAATATTCAATCTTTCAATATTTTATATTTCTTATAATCATGTGGTATTTTCTATTAAAATTCAATAATATTGATATTGTGCAGAATGATGAAGTTGATAAATGTTTTGTCCCATATACAGCACTACAGTGAAATCCGGTTATTATGATCACTTTAAAACTAATGTTTTTTGATGACAATAACCAGATGATAACATTAAACGACGAATAAAAGTTTATTAAACACTGTGTTGGAACAGACTGATTATGATAACAATAACCAATTAAATCTTTAAATAACATTATCCGTGATTATAATAACCAGATTCTACTGTATATACGGAGAACACAATATATCATTAAAATAATATATAAAACACATTTAATCTCAAAATTTAATAATTACGGTTAATGATACATTAATTTAAATACATATATTTTTTATTAAATTTTTTTTTATGTATCCACAGCACTTTGTATAACATTAAAAAAATACTTGTTGCAGTATTGAGTCAAGAAACCAAACAACGTGTATGACGTCACTGACGAACGCTCTCTGTGACGTCATTGATAACAAGGAAAGCAGACGAAGAACTGGCGGGGTGTCATTCGCATCCGGCGTTTGGTGAGGATGTATCAGGGGTGACTTAGCTCCATAATCAAAAAGAGGGTATTGTGTGCGTGGTAAAAAAAAAATATATCCAATTATATAATTACAAAGGATGATGTTGATTATCTTATCTATCCACCTCGAATCGAGAAAAGGTTGCAGAAGGAACCTTTAGCAGAATTTTTTTCCCCCACATGAAGGAATGGGCAGTTGGCAACGCTTGCTGGTAAGTTTGACTATTTTCTTTTTACGCGCGAATTTGGTTTCTCCAGAGGAGATGGTTAAAAAAATTGTTAATTAATGGAAAAATATTGAATATTTTGATACGGAATTTATTTGTGAATATGTTCGTATGTAAATGAAGAAAAAGTGGGGGATAAAAAAAGTGATATTGAACAAAAGTGTTCGTTATTGATTTTCACCCCCCAAAAGCACTGGCAGAAGAAGCAACAGTAGGGTTGTTGGAATTACAAGGCTTAATTCGACTTGTTGGGGAATTTGTTTTTTGTTTGAATTAATGGTCTAGTTTGTTAGGGATTTCATTGAAATTAAAGTTGTGTGTAGTTTTAGATTGTTTTTGTTTTTGTTTTAATACCAAGAACAATGCAAAGAGATTAAAGGTAGATTTAGTTGGAATTATCTTTTGTGGAAATGTTTTGGTCACCTAGCATTTGTTATTTGTAAATGCGATTTTCCGTAGCAGAGAAGTTCAAAAAAGACCCGAATTGATTTGGGTCGACGCAGGTAGGCTAAAGCTTGCTTAATGTCAAAAGAAATCCGCATTATACTTGAACAGTCGAAATTTAATGCTATTATTCGGTTTGGTTTCACGTTTCTTTTACAAAGAAAAATATGTTTTTGAATAAATTGTTTCGTATATTTATGATGTAAATTTTGCTGTAGGTTAAAAATTGCCATAGACAAAGTCAGTTAAATAATGACTCGGATTAATTTTTACTCACGTAAGCAAGGTAATGCTTGCATTATGTCAAATAGAATCCGGTTCAAATTTGAACAGCCGAAATGAGGTTGTTTTTTGGTTTGTTTTCGTATTTTGTATCGAAATTTTGTTGTCACCTAGTATTTCATATTCAGTGTCATCATAAGTTGAGAATTTATAATACCAAATAAATATAAAATAATATAAAGTCGAAATTAGGCGGTTATTCGGTTTGATTTCACGCTGCTTATACTAAGAACTATTTTTTGCATCAATTATTTATTATATGATGTAAATTTTGTTAAGAATTGACCATGGAATAAGACAGTTAAAAATGACCCGGATTAATTTTGACTTACATAGGCAAGGTAACGCTTGATTTAAGTCAAACAAAATCTGGTTCAAATTTGAACAGCCAAAATAGTGTTGTTTTTTGGCTTGTTTTTACATTTCTTATACAAGAAAGATTTTTGTTACTTAATATTATGTATAACCATATTAAGTTTTGTTATAAGTTTAGAATTTACCTTAGAAAAATAACTGTTAAACAGTAATCTGGATTAATTTCAAGCTTGCTTTACGATCAAACAAAATCCGGTTAAAACTTGAACACCCTAAATAGGATTGCATTTGGTTTGTTTTCATATTTTTTATTCAAAGAAATTTTGTTGTCACCTAGTATTGCTTATATTCATATTTAGTGTCATCATAGGTCTGGAACTCATAATACAAAAGATGAGTTCAAAAATTACCCGGATCAATTTTGGGTCTCGTAGATAGGCAAACTTTCGTTTCAAGTCAAAATAAATCCAGATGAAATTAGAACGTCCGAAATATTCGTTTTCTGTTTCTAGTTAAACTTTTTTGTATCATAAAATGATAAAAAACATAGCTTACAACTAAGTTTCACGCTGAAATTCAATACAAAAAAAATTTGAAATTGAATCAGTGACACTACTAATTTTTATTCAAGTTGAGATATAATTGAAGGCTTGCCCGGAATAAACTTGCATGTAACAATTCATAGTTTTGAGTAAATGGCAAAAGAAGTATTCAGCAACACATTGATTGTCACCTATTAGGT
>JAQIWH010002182.1:0-26081 GCA_034695005.1 Cryptops parisi | reverse complement strand
ATTTTATATATTTAATAAAATTTAAATTATAAATTAATGTTTTCAAAATGAAAAAATACTTTTTTGTCGATTAACTGTTTTAATTAACTACTTTAAAATTTAACCAAATCATATATCGTTTCTGATATATTTAACAAAATTAGGAAATTTCATAAATGAACATTTTCATATACTTTTTTGTAAACAATTCTAAAAATCGCGTGTTGATTGGTTTGATAAAATTACTTGTTACTTTCAACTCTACTTACTATTAAAACATTTTTTATACCTAATATTGGTTTTAAAAGATCATACGAAAAGATAATCTGATTTTAGAATAAACCGTGCCATATAGCTTAATTTTATGTACAGGGTAAACCACGAAAAAAAATTGATACCGATATTATTCAATAATTTTTATATACATAATAAATTTGTATTTAATTAAATTTAGACTAAAAATCTTGTATTTTTATGACACGATCTACTTTTTGTTAATAACTCATCTAAAATCGCGTGTTGATTGGCTGAATAATAATAATAATATTTGCTACTCTATTTTTTTCTTCTTCTTCTTCATCCAAATGACCTGAAAGTAAGTAAGCCTTCTTTGGGGGGTTTGGACCAATGAAATTAAAGAAGGTTTAGGAATACTTATTACAAAGACCCGAATTAACTTTGAAATGCATTAATTACATAGGACACTCCGTGAAAGGAATGCTTAGGAGATTAGAAAAGTCTTTTGTTTTTTCTTTGGATGGCATTTGTAAAACCTATTATTAACAGTTTTTAAATAGTTTTACTTGCCAGACCTTAATTTTAAACTTTGTTTACTTCATGCTATTTTTAAATAATTTTTGATGCAATATTTTTAAATGCGGGTTTTATTTTTTTAATGTTAAAAAATATTTTAATACATTACAGAATACTAGTTGTACAGTAGTTATAGCGGTGTAACTACTTGTTGATGTATATATTATTTAGATGAAAGTACAGGGTGATACTGTGGTATTCAAATCAATGCCGATTATAACTGAAGAAATCTTTTTGGATATTTGAATGAAAAAGTTACAGATATAATAATGCACTTTAGTATATGAAAGAGCATTATATCTGTAACATTATTATATTATTAAAGTGTACTATTATAGTAATTTTTTATTTCATTGAAAATTTACGTTAATTTAGTAATTCACTTAGTAAAAAATGATATCTGAAATATTTTTTTTTGGGATGTAAAAAAATAAATGTTTTTTATTATAAAATTTATTTTACTTAAAATAATAATATTGTTAATGATACAAGATATAAATTATGATTAAAAAAGTATTTTTTATATAATATAAAAACATTATTTAACATGATATCCTAATATTTTGGGGGAAACATTTTAGTTAAATTAGCCTGTTAAATTTAAATTTGACAGGGTTTTTTATTAAAAAAAATATTTTAGTTAAAAAACAAAGTTTAATAAAAATGTTTGATAGAAAATGTATTTTAGTAAAAGAAACCAACAAGTACATTTCTGCGAGGTGCGTTTTTAGGATTACCCTGTATAAGTTGACAAGTTTAATAAAAGTTAGTTTAATAAAAATACCATAAAATATTTGATCAAATTATTTCATTAATAAAAAATTAAACTATAATTTTACGAGGTGCTTTTTTAAGATCACCCTGTATATGTATATATAGTAACACAGTGAATTTGATAAAAAATATCAGAAAATATTTCATAAAAAATTTCTTTTATTAGAATAAAAAAACAAACATTTTTATGAAGTACATATTTGGGATCACCCTGTAGGATGTATTGATTTTTACGTTTATTTGTTCTGTATACAATTTGAATACAATAGTAACCAGTGTAAATAGTAACATATGTTATCACCACCTGAAACCACAGCAACACTGAATATTTACCACAGATAACAACAAAACATATCATTTATGAAAATGATACCTTGAAACACACTATACATATCATTAATTTGTTTATTTCTAACATCCAAACTCCCTGGAGAGTTTTTGTATTCTTTGTATTTTTAATTTTTATAGATAATTTTTTTTTTAAATATATATATAAAAAGCTTTTCCTTTTATATTTTGTTTTCCTCAATTTGTTTTATCGGCTACTTATTTTTTCCTCTTAGTACTATAAGTAACCTCTGTGTATTTTTAATTCTAGGTGGTGTCACATGATATTTTCTAAAGTTTTTTTTTTTTCAATATTTTCTTGAACACAATAGTGAATAAGGAGGTGAATGTTGATACGTGGGTTACCATGGTAACTGTAGATTGTGATCTTGAAGTTCACGCCCCCAAAATAACCATGCTCAACACTTTTCATTATTGTTATTGTATACATTTTTTTTTATATATTGTTATTATTTCGGTCAACCTTTTTTTCTCTATTGTAAAATTTAATGATCAAGTTATGTAAAGATGAAATGCCATACACATGAAAAAAAAAATTATTTTGTAAATTAAAAATATGATTATTAATATAGTTAACAGTTGGTTTTGTTATTGACTACAGTGGCAGTCTTGTATTTGAAATTAGTTAATGAACGTAATACGCACATGTTGCTAAGTTGATCTTTTCAATATTTTTTTTAATAAAAATAAAAATTAGTAAAGTTTATTTTAATTTTTTTGTATAATTAAATTTAATGTACAAATTTATTATAATTAATTTGTTTTAAAAATAATATGGTTCGAAAGAGGTGTTTAAATTTGAGCCGGGTTTATTGACTGAAGATAGCTTAGTTTACTTTACGCGTAAAAACAAAACCCGGCTCAATTTTGAACATCAATGAAACTAAAAAAAATTATATATATATTTTTTTATATTAAAAAATGATTTGATGTTTATAAAATATTTTAAGATAATGTAGCTTTTTTAGCTGTCTGACTCAAAATTTGCCGCTTTGAAGTCATATCTTTAGAAACGATCATATTAAAATATAACGTTGAACTAATTTCTTCATTAATCGTATTATTTAATAAGTTTGTTCACACTATAATAATAATATGTATAAAACAATAATAAAAATAAAACAACGTAACTTACTCCAGTTTTAACTCAAAAATCGAATCCACCAACTCCCATCGTCAGTGTCGATCCAAATCGTCGTCTTATCCAACTCGAGTAAGCACACGACGTTAACGTGAATTCATGTCACACTGAATCTTATTTTTTATGATTACAAACTTTCGAAAGTGTCATTTGAATTTTTTTTTCGAACCCTTTACCCCTTATTTTTTTGTCAACTCAAAAGGGTCGCCATTGGCCATTTCCACCTATCGTCCACCGTGGCAATTTTTTTTTGCACCTGCACGTCAGCACGCGCTTCTTCTCAGCAGGAGATGACCACTTTCACACACAAACACAGACATTTTGTGTATTCCCCTTTTACTTTTTTCGTTCATAAGGGGAGACTATTACAGCGCCAGCAACAACCCTTTAGTAACGAGTATACATTCCAAGTACAACACTCGATAGGCCTCTTTATTTCCGAACTGGTTGTGGTGACTAATCTTTTCATACTCCTACACTCATTGGAAGCGAGGAAAGGATTATAAATAGTTTGTTCGACGAGTGTGTGTTTTGTGTATGTGTGTGTGTGTGTGTGTTACAATAGTGGCATATAAATTTTAATTTGGAATCATTGCGAACAAAGTATGAATGGAATGGATATACTTTCGAAAGGTAGGCTTAGTGTGGGTATCTTTAACAACAGTCAAGTGTATGATGGATTAATGTACTTGATGTTGAACTGTCACCCCTTTTCCCTCTATTTTAGTTTATACTTTAAGCTCACATCTTTATTAGCATACTGTTGATATACATTTTATTATCAAGATAACTATGAAATGATAGTGTGCTTATATACAATCACTGGCATATCTTTACAAGATAGCTTTACATACAACAGAAGTTATTATTTGCATTTTATTTTATACGGTATCTTATACATCATATAAGCATGTGTACATATTTATTTGTGCAATTACGTATGTGGTATACACTTTTATACAGTATAAGTAACGGTATATGGTATACACTGTATACTTTATGCATACAGTGTATGTGGCCTTTTAGCTAAGGTGAGGTATTTTTATGTTATTATTCTAATGTTGAAATTTCTACTAATATTGTACGTATTTTTTGTTATTGTAAAGTGAGATCATGGCTCGATTGTTAATAAATAAATAAATATAGCATGTATTTAAACTACAGTTAAAATGTTCAAGAACCTTATATTGTAGATAACACCAAATTATACAATTTGTAATTTAAATATGCATAACAAAATACGAACTCGATTTATAATTTTAAATTTGTGACTCATGATTCAATCACACGACTATACTGTAAGTTATACACGATATTCTAAGTGGTTAACGTGGACTGAAACTATTATATTTGTTCTTTACATGTTCTATAGGCAAGTTAATTTTGTCGCTTCGAGTTTCAAACCGATTGATTATATACTGTAGAGTTGATTATTTTTCAATAAGAACTTGACACTACAGTATACGTCTATGGATTCACAAAACAAATGATAACTGCTACAGTAGGTACATATCGTATACCGTACAGTACATGTTGTGCACAGTGTAGTTTTTAAACCACAAATACCTACCTACCTTGTACAGTACGATATCGGTTAAAAGTGAAAGCTACTTGTGCGCTAATAGCATGGGTTATAGAGTTCAAGTTAAATGAAACAAACAAAAACGTATTGAATTTCATTTGTTGTATTATTTACTTGTGTCTTTTTTAACCCGGTATCTATACCCATAAACACCAGGTTTGTTTAGTGAAAAAACAACAACAATAATCCCATGGAATAATAACATGACCGTGCCATTATAACAGCTCACAAGTGGCTTCTCTTTTGATTGAAAAGTACCAATAACTGAACTATTTCAACAGTACCAAGTTTTGTAATTTTGTAGTTTATAACAAAACTTACTGTGAGGTTAAATCGCACTGTGAGGTTACAAATTATACTTGTATGTGTTTGTTTTTCCAACCTCCATTTCGAAGCATTATAAACTGTTTTAATTTAACTGAAAAAAGGTTACTCTATTTTGGTCAAATAATAGTCATAATAGAGAATCAAACCATTGTCTGATTTTTCAGTAGTGTCAAATTTTAATTTTTCACGATTTTTCTTTCCAGTTAATTATCACTTCGTTAAAACGGTTAATACACAGTCTGTAGGGTGGTCTATAAATCAAACATATCTTACCTTATATCAAAAAAAACTTAAGTATTCGTAAAAATTAAAAGGATAAATGTTTCGTGGGTTCAATGGGTTCTAAATAGTGATGAAAATCAGTAGCAATTCATCAATTCCAACTCCCATAGTTTATCATACAAATCATGTATTTTTTTCACCTGTTAACGAAGTACCGAGTCACGCTACTAAATGCAAATTTTAAACATTTTTTATTTTATTTATTTGGGCTTCTTATTAAACGTATGAAAAAATAAATATGGACCGGCTACTATGTGAGCGAAAGAAAGAAAAAGCTGCTGGCTACGTTTTCCATTAAGTGATGGAAGGGTTAAAAATGGCAAATCGCAGCAGGGGTCATTTTCACCACCTGGGACTACGAATTACGACGTGGTATCTCGAGACCATCTCATTAAAAAAAATTAATAACCTCGGATTAAAAATTAAACAGTATCTTGTTGGCTTTTTTTTCGTGGTTGGTTTCTTTATGATATTTTATTATATTAGCGACGTAGGTTTCATAATTTTCTTTTAAAATTCACACGAACGACATAGACATATAAGCAGGTGACATTTTTTATTTCACTTATATAAAGGTTAAGTGATAAGTCTTATACTTTTTTTACAATACGAGTATGTGCGTAGTTTAGAAATGAACTTATGGGTTACACGTTAAAGCTATCATTGTGACATATAGACAGGTGACATTTTTTATTTCAATTATGTTAGGGTAATTGATACTTCTATGCATTGTCATGACTAAAATTTAGAGATAAACCCTGTGGGTTGTACTTAAACGTTACAAAGCATGAAAATGCCGTAACTAAATGCCGGTACTATAGGCTAGAGGTACTGTATTTGTAGCCTATAGTACCGGTATATATTAGCTTTAATATCATAGAACCAAATATAAGCCTAACGATGTTTGCATAGGCTTAAGTCATTTCATTAGCGAACAGGTTGGATAATATGAGAAAATGCAAATTTGAAGATGGAGAGAGGTGTATAGGCTATAACGTAGAGACTACCAAGAGAAAAATCTATCGATTTTATTTTTTTTGAGTTTTAAAGAAATGGAAATCGATAATGGTTCGTTATCTCGATGTAAGAAAGTGATACATAAGCCTATGTGAAAAATGAAATAAATTCATGAAAAAAAAATGTTGTTAAAACTAACTACAATTTGACTACATAAGTTTATCTAAATTAATTATTTTGAATAGAAAACAAGGATTTTGAAAAAAAATCTTTGTCCCAGCCTGGGATCGAACCAGGGATCTCTCGTATACGCGACAAGACTATTCAAATTATATTATCTGCTGCCGAGGTTACCAGATTTGGGGCGGAATTGCATTTTCCCTTCGAAATTTCTCAGTTTCGAATTTAATTCTAAATATATTAATTATACAGATTAATTATTTATTAACCTAAATTAAATTTAACATGAAATTTCGTTTGGAACTTATTATTTGAGGTATTTTTTAACTAAAACAGGTAAGCAAAAACTAAAACAAAAAACAAAACATAAAATGAAAAATATACATATGAAATCGGTTTACACACATAATATACACACATAATATTAAATTGGTTTTTATACGCTCTATATTAGCTTCACTTGTGAGTTTGTTAGTCTGAGTTTGTGAGTGAGGGAATGAGTGTCCTGGGGATTGAATATATACTGCCAGTTATATTTGTTTATATACTGTATAATCCAATGTACCAAAAATTGCATAACGCGAGAACCGCATGAATCGAATATTGCATAAGTCCAATGTAACAAAATTCGCATAAATCGCATCGAAAATTGCAGAACTCGAAAATGGAATTTCTCAACACACTCATAAATCGAATATCTTTGAGTACGTCACCGTACTCAAAGATCACATTAATCTAAATTCGCATGAATCGAAAATAGAATTACGGTACTCAAAACTCGCATAAATCGAATATACGAATAACTCAAAGATCGAATAAATCTAAACTCGCATAAAGCGAAATAACAGTATTGCACAAGCGTATTCATAAAGCATTTTGAAATGTACTTGTTTGCATGCCTGATTTAGTTATGTTATTGAGGGTAGAGCATTGCAAAGTTTAGATATCTTATTTATAAAATAGCATTTTGGTTTATTTGTCTACTTTAAACGCACTACCAAATTTTGCTTTTGAAATAATTTTATAAACTTAATTTATTTTTATTTATTTATTTACAATTTAAATTTAAAATTAGTTTTAGGTTTTAAAAAAAAAACAACCTTTTTTTTAAACGAATAAATCTATTTTAATATACAAAATTAGGCCCATAAAAATAAGAATCTGGTGTTGTGTAGTAGGCCTACCGGTGTTTAGTATCTTTTAAAACCTATGATTAGTTGTTGACTGTGCAAAAATTTCTACCCGTCGATGATGACAATGCCTTTGCGAGGTAATTCGTTTCCAACTTATCTCTATTATGGACAATAAATCATAGAAAATCGTCGTTGAATTACTTAATTGCCAACATTGAAGAGGTGCTGGTGCAGTTGGCTACTCGTTTTGTTGATAGGCTACTAGCTGTTGTTGTTGTTGTTGTTTACTTGTGTTTTTTCCCATCTGTAGTAGTAGTAGTGGTGGTGGTGGTTGTTGGTAGAATTGAGTCGATCAATAACGTCACGTGACACCTATCCATCCTAATTAGGCCCTGATCATGCCAAAACAATTAAGGTGTGCCATTCATAAGCTGTTACTGATCCCTCGTGTTTTGTTTTTTTTTCTGTAATTTTTTTTTTTTTATAATTCGCTGTAATCACTGAAAGGTTTAGGTGACAAGGTGAAGAAGATGATTTCTTCACTCACCTGTTGTTATGTTGTGAAAGTGAGAGAGAAAAACAAACAATGGGCGATTGTCTTTTTTTCTTAAAATAGATATCCAAAGTGACAATTCCAAACGAAAGATGCTATAAAATAAATGTTTTGTAATGTATAAAACGAGCTTTGGGCATAAAATAATTTGTTAGGGCTGTGAAAAGTAATAGATGCATCATTTCAAACAATTTAACGAAGTTTACAATTCCTCACCCTGAATATCATATTTAAAAATAATTTTGACAAACAAAAAATATTTATCATTGTAATATATGTAACGTGAGTATTTTGAATTTAAACAATCGTATCTGTAACATGAGTTTTTATGTAACATCGCATACATAAATCAGTGTTGCCATTGGTTAAACAATGAGCACTTGCTAGTTGTTTAAACAATGGCTACCTGCAAAATTGATTGTTGCCTACTTTGTTTATTTCTTTGTTTTTTAATAGCTTCGAGCCAACAAAACAATTGAAGAGGTTGGTGTAAAAAAAAGTACCGGTAACATTTTTGTCAAAACTGAGCTAGAAGCATTTTCGAATGTGTTAGGTGCAATCCTACCTTCCGAACTTATAATTTTGAGCAAAACAACAATATGTGCAAAGATATTTGTGTAAGAAGTGTCAAGTAGCCCATAGACAGCAATGCAAGTTCAGATCTTTAACGAGTTCTTCGAATTTGTAAAATCTTTCACTGAATACTCTTTTACACCAGGTCTTTCTATAAATATTCAAAGCATGCAGGATTATAAAAAAGAATAGGCCTACTCATTTAAATACAGTAGTTGGTAATAAACAATAATGGGTAACGAGAATAATTTGAAACTGTCATGGTCGAAACTATAAATCATGGAAGAGAAAGATTGACGATTAACTAACGGATATTGGCAAAGTACAGTACGTTGTGTTTAACAGAATCGTGTCCTACAACGATTTCGAGTCGGTATGCAAAGTAATACGAGTTAGTGAAAGATTCAATTGTTTGAAGTCAGAAATGTTAACTCGATTCCTATTGGTCTTGTTCAGTTTTCTGTGAATAAAACACACCGAGCTTTTGTTCATAGGTTGTTAAGTCACTGAAAATCCCGAATTTTCCCCCAAAATCCTGAAACTTTGGCCAGTGAAGGAATAACCATTCATTATCTGTACTTAACGGACTCGACACAATGAATTGCACATTTGGGTTGAGTTAATTGCTGTTATTCTTTCAACTTTGATAGTGAAAAAATAAAAATAAAACAACCACATACACGGATTATGCCTACTGTTGACAACCCTGTCCTACTAGAAGCTTTTGTTTCATATTTTTGTTCCACTGCTATAGATATCTTGTCCAGACAAAATACTGTTTTTTTCTTCTTCTTCCATAATTACATTACCATATAAATATTTGCGTTTCCTATATACACCGTAATTGTTCGGGGGTTTCGAATAAAAAAATTATCAAAGTTTTGTTTCGATAACAACTAACCAAACCAGAAATTGTTGGTACACCAAAAGAAAACAAACCCAAAATTGTTTCGTAATTTTTGTAATTTTTTTTTTTAAATACATTTTGTTGTTGTTTTCATGAAGGTAGTTTAGATAATTCATCGCTTCAGGGTTGAATAGCCTAAAGGAGTAAACTGAAGGGGTTGATCAAGTGTCGGTAAAGTGATCGAGTAATTGCTACCTATAACAATTTTTTTCCTGGAAAAACAGCAGATTAAAAAAAATAAAATAAATTGAATGACATTGACCAAAAACAGGCGATAGTAAAATTGTGACCCTTGTGTGTATCACTACCACGTAAGATTGTGTTTGTGTGTGTGTTTGCATTTTATTAGTTGTGTACAGAGTTTAAGCAGGTGTTACATTATGTAAGTCGTAGTAATTGCACCGCTCGATAGTTTTCACCTCTTTTATTTGCTCTATTTTTTTTTCAATTTTTAATATTGGGAACAAACTATGTAAAATTAACGGTTATATAATATAAAGGGTGTTACAATTGAGGAGTGTTGAAGGTTGTATTTTTTTGTTTGTTACTTTAGGGCTTGGTGTTGTTGTAACATCACGTTTTCACTGGGTGTTTTGTAAATGCCGATACTTTTTGATCACCAATTACCCAACTTGTTGATCTCACGACCGGATTAAGGTGTGTGTTTAATTATATTGTACATCTATAAAAGATTTTAAAAAGTGAGATGATATAATAGTAAACTGAAACAACAGAAATTTTAGTTATTTCATTTATGTTAATACAAAACATGACTACCCACGATACCTTGTAAATAATATATGTCCATAATGAATAACACACATAATGCTATTTTATGCGTCTAGTAACTATACATTTTGTTATTTGTAGGCCTATATTATCATTTTAAATGTGACAAAATGAAATTTTTGTTTTAAATGCACATCCTATTTTCTGTATTGTTAATATATTCACATGTCCACTATAAACTCGATTATTCGAATGTGATGGGACCAAGGCAATTTCGGATAAACGAAAATTTGGATAATCCAAAATTTTAATGTAAATACCCGGTTTGATATTAAAAAAGCCAACAACGTTGTACAAGTTAAAAAACGTGAACATCTAATGAACAATAATTATGTATGTACGGTATTAACTTACAACCATTTGTTAAATAAATTAGCCATAGTTATCGATGATTTTTTTCGATAATGGTATCGATTTTTATATCGAAATGGTACATTTTACCTAATTCGGATGAACTGGAATTTCGGATAGTCGAGTTTTTAGTGTGTATGATAAAAAATTTGTATCATATAAGTTGTTTTTTATATTTTAGTATTGTAGTTTATGTAAGCTTAAAAAAATCTAGTTAGTTCTATAAATTTATACAAGAGGTCCTCGACTTATGCGAGAGTGAACTTCCGCAAAAACCTAACACAAATAGAAATTTGCATGTCGAAAAAGCGCACATATCGAAATTTGTACGTGTCCAAACTTCAGCACATGAAATCGCACAATAACGAAATATTCTTGCCTGCAAGGAACTTTTAAGAAAATTTTCTGCTTCATTAAACGAATTATGTTTTTCACTCTATATTATACTAAATAAATAGTTTTTCATATTAGGCTACACTCTATACGATACTTTATACTATACTTTTGTCACTAAATACTATACGCATTTCACTATACTTTATATTCTAGTATACGGTATTACATGCTTAATGCTATACTTTTTATTTAATACTGTATATAACATATTTATATGTACAGTATATTATGTATGTTACATTTTGGGTTTTGTTTTGCCAACATAAGATAAATTCATTTTCGAAAGTTGCGAGTACACATAGCTCATAACAGGTCACAAAAGTAAACAGCACCAACTGGTTTTCCGTTTTTCCTAGATTTGAGTAGAAATTATAAATCAACATTTTAGCGTTCTCGGTGGCATGTGTTATTTTCAAGCTACTGTATTTGAACAACTCCTAGGACACAAACTCGCGAAACAAGGTTGTCAAGACAAGTCGATGACAGGCAAGTTGTTGCTTTCCATAGTGATACTACTAGTAGTACAGGTAGTAGCAGCAGTAGTAGTAGTAGTAGTTTTAGTAGCTACGTACGGTAGTCGTAGTAGTGGGTAGAAAAGACAGTGGTTGTTAAAAATAATAACCAACTCCCAATGGCTGATGGCATTACTTTAGGGAAAGGGGGAAACTCAAGAAGGAAGAACAACGACACTCTATACACATACACACACACACTTAGTGTATATTGAAAGAACTTCTCTGACTGGTGGCGGCGGAAGTTTCAACCTCCATGGCCACTTAATCGCGTAATTTACAAAGGACTTAGAAATGATTTATCACTGAGGAAAAGACGACCCTGGAAGAGAGAGAGAAAGAGAGAGAAAAAAAAATATAATAAAAATTGCCTATACAACTCTGGGGGTGAAGAGCGAGGAAACTATATATATACATATATATCTTATAAAATAATCCACCACTAGTGCCTTTTGTGAAAAGTTAATTACTTCGGAGCCATAAACACTTTTCTTTAGCATTGTTCTCCGACCAGAAAACATTTGTTCGTTTTTTTCTCTTCTAATACCGCGTGTGAGACCTCCCAAATATAACCGAATACTTCCTACTATTAAGTTTCTATTTGAGGAAATGGGTTTTAAGAGGGGGTTTATATTTCTATTATATTTATCTTGTGGTTAGATTTATTTTTTATGGGGGAATGTATATACAGGGTTTTCAAAACACCGTTTTTTTATAACTTGTATTTCGTAGTCAATTGCAAAGGTAATTTTCAGACACCCTGTAATTTGTTTTTCAGTATTTGATTTTTAAGGAGAATAGATGCAGTTATGTCTCCGAAAATTATATTTGCATCTTGTTCTTGTATTTTATTCAATATTAAAGCTGTAAACATAATTTTTCAGATACTATTTTTTTTTAAACTATGTTTGAAATTTCAGCCCTGTAGGTCAACGTACCTAAAAAGATCTCAGAGGTTCAAAATTTTCAACGCTAGTTAAATACAATAAAAGATTAATAAAACTTAGCGTTGAAAATTTTGGACCTCTTTGAGTTCTTTTTAAAGTGTTTCCGACGACCTACAGAGCTAAAATTTCGAACATAGATTAGGGTTGCGGTACATTTGGTTGTATCGAATTTAGACGGGTTTAATCCTGTCAATTCTGATTTTTTGTCACACGAAGGATTTTCTATTTCCTCGAAGAATGTTACTGACAAGGCTTATTGCTAGTAAATCTGTAACGATAAATCGGTTTCAGTGGTTTAAAGAAACGAAGTTAATTATTGCGACCTAGCCATTCATTATGATGATGGGTGTTTTCTAACGAGACCATCATCAACACGAAACTATAAACACTCCGTACCATATTTTCCTCAATTTCTATTATAAATGTTCTTAAACGCAGAGCTGATAGCATAATGACTTGTTTTTAAAGGTGTAATGAACAAAAGAAACGAACTGATAACATTTTTCATTAACTCGGTAATGACGGTCAATCATTGAGTTATTAACAAGCTTGTTCAAGGTTAAACAATTTTTTTTTAAGAACTTTAAATTCGTACTGTTGAAGTTTTCAGTTCACAGGACATAAAGAGAAAAATATATAAGAATTATTATTTTTAGTAGATAAAGTCATCTTGTCTACTCAATAAACGAGGAAGTTGGGGGATGTTATATAGATAAAAAAAATAATAGATAAATCGATGCCATTTTGTGTCTTAATTCTTCTTCACTGTGGGAATGAGTATCCAAGATGATCAAAGAAGCGCGTTATCGATTTATCGATTTTCATTCACGTCCGTATTTAGAAGTAGAACGTTTTTATAAGTATGATATTTTATACACAGCTGATATTTTTTTTTTTTTTTTTACAATTTATTTTCGAAAAAAAAAATGTTGTCAAGTCCGACAGGATGTTATTAACTAAAAAGTTAATTACTGGTCAAAATACTGTCTTTGAACACAGTGAAAAATAATTTTTTTGTTAAAAAAAGGTCATAATATGTAAGTTGGTGGTGGACTACTTGAGCGTTGTAATGACATAGGTGATGTTTCCTCTTTGTTTCTTTTTAGTTTTTTGTTTCTTCTTAAGAAGGTGTTTTGGGATTCGTCTCACGTTCGGGGGTCTGGCACTGGAAGGAAAAATTTAATTGGAAGTTGCAACGCAACGAATTCATTCGTTTGTGGCACTGGCAACTGCTGCTGCTGCTGCTGCCACCGAACAAGATAATTCATCTTGCGAAGCATTAATTTATGCGAAAAACAGACGCTTGGATTAACGGTGGGTCGGTTCATAAAGAAAAACAAAAACGATCACGATGATGACAAGTCACTTCCTGTCCCACAACTTAAAAAGTTAAGAAAAATGATAACGAACGATTATGCGATCGATATTGCTCCTTGTCAGATACCGACCACGAGATGAAAAACAGATGATAGTTACTATAAAATTTAGATGACGCACTACCAACAAATAACAAATACAGAGTGACCTCTAGTTATGCGAAATGCTTAAGAGTGGAACCTTTATATTCGTCTCTAACCCGTTCCAGAAAAACTGGCGAATATAGAATCGATTGCAAATACTTTGTGAATCCACTCCAGTCTTGTTACTCAAGCTTTACTGTTAGCACTCCACATCATATGAAGCTTGCTTTTTAATATTTTATGATGACGATGTTCTTAAGAACTGAATTTTTGTGACGTAAACTGTAACTTTTGGTGACGAGTATTGTATTTTTGGACGAATTACGGAGCATTATTTTGGCGAAAAAGTGTGACGAATATAGGAGTCGACAAATATAGCGGTTCCATTGTATTCAATTTCGCTATTATGCGATTCTTTATACTATGCACTCTTCAAGGTGCTTGCTATGAGTGAGAGAAGTTATGCGATTGAGTGCAAAGTGATATAAAACTGCATCGTTTGGAGATATATAAACACTATGGTCCTCGTGCTGAAATCGTCTACTCTAGTTTTTACTGTTTTAAGGCAATCTTGATTATAGGTTATGTGTCATGTATTTGTCCCTTTTGGTTCTTTTGGACTGTGCAATAAAACAACAATAAAACAATATGCTATTTTCATTTTTTGTTTTCGTTTTTCGTCGAACGTAATACTCGTATAAATTTATAAATTGAGAACTAACTTACACGTGTAAAGTTCATCCAAATACTCAAAATTATATTCTTTATATGTTAGTATGGGATCATTTGGGATGTTGTAATTAAGATCCACTTCGTGCAAAATTGATTGATTACTTGTATACCATTCAATAGTTTTAGCTTAATAGTAAGGATATGAGAAAAAAATAGTAATATTTCCATATGTACAGTGATGAATGTGAAAAATTGTATCCTTGGAATTAGTTGTAGGTAGTAACATATACTTTGCGCAAAAGACATTGATTTTCATAAACTTTTTTAGCTATGAAACCAGTAATTTTTTCACGTGTACAGTTAGCTTTTGAAAAAACAGAATCCTTGAAACTATGTATGCATAGTACCATACACTTTATTCAAAATATATTGATGATAATTTTTGTTTGATGGACCGTATTTTGTAAACGGTATAGAGCTTGTGTCTTATAGTACATGTCGTTGTAGAGGCGGTGGGAAATAATTTTTCTATTTGTACTGATTAGTAATATCCGTGATACTATGCACTTGTGGAAAGACTTATCTAGTAACGTTAGCTTTACAGTAGAGTTATGAGTAAAGAAAACGTTTTATCATAAGCTTAAGCTTTTATTATAAACTTATTATAATTCAAACTTCATATTAGCTTCGCTTATGAGTGAGTTTGTGAGTGAGTGAGCTGGGAATTGAACGTATACTGGCATTTAACGACGTTTATGTTAATAATACTGTATAGTATAATGCACTGAAAATCGTATAAATCGAAAACTGCATTTGTAACAAAAACGCAGAATTGAATAAAAAATTTGCAGAAATCGAAAATGGAATTACCAGCAACTTGCATAAATTGAATACTACAAAGATCGCATTGCGAAACTATATATATAAGCGAAACTATATATAAAGCGTAGCGTAGCTTTAAAAAGCATTTCTAATGTATTTGTTCTCTAATACGTACACCAGTTGGTGTGAAAACTTAGGATCGTTGATAATAGGTGTGGTTAATGACATACTTTGTGCAAGAGACATTGATTTTTAACCAATGGAGAATATAGTACAAGTATTTAATACTGTTAGCTTTGAGTTAAAAATACTATTTTTTCACTTTACATATAGTAGTTAATGTGAAAACGATTGTATACTCTTTGATAGTATATGTGAAAAATATATCTTTGATAACTTTGCGTAAAAGACATTGGTGACGAATTTTTTGGAACACAGTAGGCTATGTGGAGTAAGGGTGTAGGTGTTATAGTAAGTGGCATATGCGTAAACAATTATATATTTGCCATTTTTTACAGTAGTTACTGTGGGAAAATAAATGACTCTAAAAGTGATTTCATAATCATTCCAATCTCGAGCTACTGCCTTGGAATCGATAATTGTCATCGTTATTGGGTTGGCCTACCGCAAGAAATACACGTAGCGTGCTAAGTAGCGTTCTTGGTGTTAAATGAGCTCTGAGACGGTGATTAAAGGGTACCAAAAGAATATAATCGGACCTCCATAAAATTAATATAATCACACGCTCGACGTGCTGTGGACGGAAACGAGGAGGAGCTAACCTTAGAAACGACAACTAATGAAACAGTTTCTCATTGGGTAGCTACTAGATTGTCGTCATCGTGACTGTCGCCAGCTGGTCTTGGATGGGAATTATTGACATTCTTTTTAAAAAATTTTTTTGATAGATACGTCACCCCTTTCATTTCTAGACTCAGTTTTGCACGCACTCTACTATTGTTGTGGTAGCGATTAATTTTTCCATTTTATCTGCATCAGTACACTTTGTTTTTTACAAAGTAGCGTTTAATATATGATTTTTTTTTGGTTATACGTAGTTATAAAAAAAAATCGTGTGTAATTCACTCTCTATACACGCGTGAGTAGCTAAATTGGTATTTGCGTGTATATAACAGTGATGTTTTGGGTGGATGTCAGAGACTTCCTATAGAAAAATTATAGCCTGTCGTGTGGTGTAGTTGGCTTTTTAATACCATTTCCAAAGTAGTGGGAAAATTAATAATAATGGACAAGGGGTGGTAAAAGGTGGTTTTTGCTGATAAGGTTTTTCTAGTTGGCGCTTTTTGTTAGCAACAAAAATTCCAAGAATAACAAATAACTGGAACTTTTGTTTTTGTTAACGGTGGAGTGGTAGAAACGTTTCCATACAAAGCCTTCAAAAAAATTGATGTAAAGTTGAAAATGTTTGAGCCGTTTTATTATTAATTTGAAACGCATAAATGTTCATCGTGTTGTTTTTCCCGGACTGTGTAGAGAGCGCTACACTGCGTGGCAACCACGCTACGCACGGAAGCCGATTCTATATCTTGCTAGGGGCAGCGTCGTTTGTTGGAAATTATTGCAGCGAAGCATATATTTTTAAATAGGGGTAGCATTACATTGTTTAAATTTTTTTTTCTAAAAGTATTGCATTGAAGTATGGTATATCGTTAGAGCATTAACTAAAGAGTTACAGCAGTTAAAAAGTTAGATCTCTTTAGTCTATGATTAAGGGTAGCAGCGGATTGTTGAAAGTTTTTTTTATGAAAGGATGTGAAGCTGAAGTTCAAATAAGAATAGTTCAAACCCAGTGTTCAAATAATCTTAATTTCCGGACATGTTATATAGGACAACTAGGAAAAACACTGACTTATTCTGCATATACAAGGTTGTTCTTAAAGTACTATTTCACTAAATAATGCGAATTTAATACAGTATAAATGTTTTAAGGATATTATTATACAAATAGATATATCGGTATACAGCATAATAGTGTTTACAGTGTGCTACTTTTAATTAATTAATTCCTTATCAGGTTTTTTTATACAAAAACTTATTTCTTAAATGGTTGTCAAAGTGTTTCACAATGCAGATGGCGGTTTTGAACTATGACAAACATGGTGCACAGATAGTGTCACGCATGTCTCAAAACTTAAGTTTCAAAAATAATGTACGAGGTGCGACAATTTCATTTCCGGACCGGCTCTATATGTATAGTATCGCCTGTAAAACAGCTTTGGCATAAACACGTGCCTGTGTGTGTTTGGACATGTTTTAACTAATGCATGCTAAAACCGTAAGCCAATTGAGCCATTAGGAAGTGAGGAGTTCAGAAAACAATACCAAATGTGTGTGTATGATACTTTTGGCGTAAAAATGAGTGATAAAAATTTAGAGCATCGCATTCTGCAAGCCATGATGCGCACAGTGTTTTGGACATCCAGGTTAAAAAATCAATTACCATATTGGATCATCCATTCTATTCATCCGATTTAGCCTCTTGTGATTTCTGGTGTTTCCCAAAAATCAGAACTGCCGTGAAATGACCAAGATTTTAGACATTTCTGGCATCCATTGTAACGCAACAAAACAATTCAAGGGTACTCCAGAAAATTATTTCTCGAAATGTTTCGAGCAATGTCAACAAACTCGGGTATGTCAAACTTGGCATGTGGTTACATAAGAGATGTAACAGTAGACATTAGTCACGTAGTGCGTAGGTGTGTACACATGTTTTGTATTGTCACACCTCGTATGTTGTGATTTTTTGTTCATTTTTTACATTATGTATTCAACTTTAAGAACACCCTGTATATTAGTTAGATTGATAGTTCACCAAGATAGTGAAATAATTGTATTGTGTTTAGGTATAATGTTAATTGTCTTGATGTTTCGAAACTTGTTTTAGAAGTTGTCCATTTAGGTGATACATTTTCAATTTTATCATGTAATAAATAGTTATAATCTCATAATCTCAAACTTTCCACGGCTTATAAAATTAATTCTTTGAACATTGTTAAATTCAATACTAAATTGGATTTTTCTAGTATTAAAAATATATGCGGCCTAAGTCCGAATTCAGACCAATACTATAAAATTTTATCGATTTACTATATTTAGATTTTTCCATTGATCTAATACCTTTCCTGCAAAACACGATTTTTACATTCCTCATATAACGCGATTTTTTAACTTCACACTTTTGAGAAACGTCGCTGCAGCGTTTTCGAAGACGAGCTCGTTTATATAAGATTTTTATATACATATATAAAAAAATAAGGTGTGAACCCCTCGTCGAATGCAGTTGTATGACGAGTAGGCTCATAACCTATTCAAAGTGTGGACGTGAGTGTCGTTGTGATAGCTGCAGGTGTGTTGGCAGGAACAGCATGCAGCGTTGTTGCGTGCATTTTGTTTCTTCTACCCTTTGGGGGTTTTCTTCTTCTTCTTCTTCTTCTTCTCCTTTTTTCTTCTTCCTTCAACTTCTCCATCTTTTTCTTCTTCTTCTTCCTCGGTTGACAACGACGCCATGACGAGAAAAGGCGCTTCTCTTCCTTTCATGGTAATGAAGAGGAATTAAACAAGCCCTTGGTTTTTACATGCACGCACGCGCGATTTTTAATGACAACGTGTCGCCTTTTCCCTTCTCGTATATGTGCATGTGTGTGTATCTGTCTTCGTATGGATGTGTGTGGCTGTTGTGTTGTTGTTGTTGTTGTTGTTGTTGTTGTGGAATGTCCCCTCGGCGGAAGGAGACAGGTGCAAGGCGAAGAAGGTGACCACATGAATACTAAAAATGTGCGACTGTCAAAACCTAACGACCCGCCATCTCGTAGCAAAGTTAACACATGAAATGATACGAGATAGCATTTCATCGACCTTTTTTTTTTTAAACAAAATAAAATAAAATAATAAAAACAAAAAACAAACAGGATCAGATCATATGATACGGTTCGGAAAAAACCATAGTGTACTGTCACTTCATACTATACTGTTATTTTTATTTTTTCAATTGGCATACTGCATTGTATTAGCATCATGTTATAGATACGAGAGGGTATCAAAATATATGTTTCACTCGTGAATGACAAAAAAAAATAACAAAATAATATAGACACATTGTTATGTGAGTGTAAAGGTATACCCATCATTAATTTATACACACATTCGTTTAATGCTTGTAAACACTTATTGGAATGTGTGATCTGCTTTTCGATACCCCTCACTGACGAATTCGCTCCAGTTTTGTGAAGCCATTTCAGGGCCACCATTTTCACAGTTTTATTGGCTTGTAATTGTGTCGTACAATCTTGTTTGTTGTTTCATCGAAAAAATGGTTATTCACGTTCGACTATCACTTGTTTGATAAAATGACAAACGAAATTGAAGGACAACAATTTCAAACCAATGAAACTGTGAAAATCGTGGCCCTGAAATGGTTGCACAAAACTAGAGCGAATTCGTCAGTTAAAGGGGGAGGGGGTAAGTTGCTCACACATTCCGGTGAGTGTTTACAGGCATTAAACAAATGTGTATAAATTAATAAAGGGTGTACCTTTATACTGACCTACATAATGTGTGTCTATATCATTTTGTTATTTTTTTTTATTCATAAGTGAAACTTATTGTTTGATCCACCCTTGTAGAATTACATCTAAAAGTTTCGAAAGTGCTTCTCTAGGTCATTTTTGACAAAAATATTACGTAACAGCCTTTTACACCAGGCCTTTTAATTTATAATTAGATTAACTAAAGCTGATGTTTAATCTACAAAATCTAAAATGTTTGACAATCTAAAAAATTTTCAATTGAAGTAAAAATCAATTGAAAGCTTGCCCGGAATAACGTTGCATGTAACAATTTATAGTTTTGAGTAAATGGCAAAAGAAGTATTCGGCAACACATTATCACATATTAGGTGTCCAATTTCAAAGTGTTTTAGGTAGTTATGAGTTTGTTTATTGACAGCACTAGCTAGGCCCATATACGAGGCACAGTTTTCCATATTAATCTCAATATTGAATTTTCGTAACATACAACGTTATTCCGGGCAAGCTTTCAATTTTTAACTATTTCTTTTCAATTTTAACCCAGTTGAATAAAAAAATAAAAACATTAACATCAAATTTAAAGTAAACGCAGATCACGCAAGAACCCTAAATATTAAAAAATTTATTTAAAAAGTTGTTTGACTGAAAAAATAAACTCGTTTAGTAAGGATTTGTTGTCTATGGAAAATAATGATCGACGGAAAAAAATATGGAATTTCCTTCAATGTCAAGGGATTACTTAAAAACACGAGAAGTCAGAAGAAAACTCACTAAGCGTACAGAATAAATATACTAATTGGTTTTAATTACCACTACTGAAATTAAGCTTCTTTTTTTATTCCTATTCACCGATGTTTTTTCAGTCTCTTATAAGAAGATTGATGACCTTTTAATTCTTTGATGAACTTAATATTTTTTTTCCCTCTGTTTCTCTTCAAACACAAACTCGTGTAATCTTCGGCAGAAAAAAAATAGAATAAAAATTATAAGTAATATTTCCCCAAAAATATTTTCGCGTGGGGGAAGAGAATTATTGTTTTCATTATTATTGTTATTAATGTTATCTAATTTTTGTGAAACTCGATAAATCAACGTCGGTGTTAGCACCTGCGTTTAGTGCCTTCGACGCCTTGCTTCCCAAATGGAGGAGGGATGTGTTTACCTGTAACTTACCTGTAACAATTAGAACCTCGTAATGAGCGAAGAGAATGGCTTCATTATATCTACCACATAATAAATACAGTCAGTGATAAATTAACCTTATTATCAACCAGGAGATGATGAGATTGTATTAGCATCTGTGTTTTTAAACGTTATTCCGTTTTTCGACGGAAATCACCAGTAGCATCGAGTCTATACTTGAACTTGAAAATACACTTTATGCTTGGAAGTATATTTTATACTTGCTGTTCAATATACTTTACAAATGAAAATACACTTCATATGGTTGGAGATATACTTACTTACTTACTATAACAACATATTTCCTATTTATTCTTATATTTTGGATTGGTAAAGAGTTTGCGTACTTAAAAAAATACTTTTTACTTGAAAATATATTTTATATACTGTAATATATCAAAATATAGTTTGTATACTTAAAAATATATGCTTGAAAAAAAAATTGATACTGTTTCCAAATTTTGACACAAAAGTTCATTATATTAATTTAAAACGAACGTCACGATTTGACAATAACTTATAAGAGTGATACAAAAATACAAACAAGACTTAAGTGACAACTAAAAACACAGTATACATACATACAATACATACATACAACATAAATACATTTGATAACAAGGATGAAAAACACAGGTAATACAGGTATCCAATTGACAATATCGGTGAAAAAAAAGTACGATTGAGGAGCTTATTTCCAAAACGTCTTAAG
This sequence comes from Cryptops parisi, assembly GCA_034695005.1. Taxonomy (NCBI): domain Eukaryota; kingdom Metazoa; phylum Arthropoda; class Chilopoda; order Scolopendromorpha; family Cryptopidae; genus Cryptops; species Cryptops parisi. The sequence continues at coordinate 4,139 of JAQIWH010002182.1, read as the reverse complement.
TCCATGAAATATAATTTTTTAGGAAACTGTTTTTTTATTTGATCATAGACTTGGCATATAAACATGGTCTTTGAGAGTGCTTTTCCGGTTTTGAGTTATGAAAATAAAATATTGGAATTAGCGATGCACAGATAGTTGTCAGAATCTTTTAATAAAAAAATTATCAAAAGTGGAGATAAGACGTTTTGTAAATAAGCTCTTCAATTGTCAATATCAGTAACAAAAATGGACAATTGACAAACGCAGATTGCAAACTATGACAGTTGAAAATAATGATGACAAAGTATACATTTGATAACACAAATTTTTCAAGATTTTTATTGTTAATGTATTGACACATGTAATAACTCGTTATCGTTAGTGGCGAGTTTCAATAAACATTTTTTAAATAGCATTAACTGTACTACAGTACTTAGTATTTCAAAAATCCAATAAGTAGACATGCTCGTCAAAGTACTAATTGAAAGGTACACCAACATTCGTGGTGTAAATGAAAGTCCAGTCTATACATAGAGTGTATAAAGGGCTTCGGGAAATATAGTGATAGGCCAAAACTTTTTCCAAAAATGACATTTTTACATTAAGCTGTTCCTCACAGTACCGTGCTGTTTCTAGCTAGTTACTTAACAAATTTCTGAATTTCCCAGAAAATGGCAGAATAATATAGAGAATCACTTTGTTGCTCAGTATGGTAATCTATGAAGTTTATCACCAGGAAAACGGCTCTCCTGAACAATTTCAAAAAAATGGGGCTTATCATTATATTGCTCGAAGCGCTTTATTCGGTCTATAATGTAATGACTATAGTCCACCGAACTTCTAACCCGAACCTCGTACTAAAGTCGAACTACTCTGCAAGTGCTGTATACAGTACTTGAAAACTCCGGTACATCGAAACTACTCTTATCAAACATTTATAGTTAACCGTTGTCAAAACAACACTAGTGTAGTGAAGGGTTAAAACTACGAGTTAAAATAAACCATGATTATTAGCTATAGAAAAAAAAAGAGATATATTTATACATACCTATCATAAGTGTGGTTTTGTAATGATAAGCAGTTGGCTGCAGTACATAGTGACTAGAAGGAAAAGGTGGTGGGCGAAGTGTCCAAAGGTGGGACCTAACTAAACCGGTATAGAATGCGAAAAGAGTGAATGAGAGAGAAAGAAAGAAAGATACATGCATACAATACGTGACAAGAGAGAAAAATTACCCGAACGACGCTCCCGGATCTTCTTCTTGTTGTAGTACTTGTACTTGCTGAAACACACATTCACTCACTATCTGTCCGCGTTTTTCTTCATTTCCAACTCCTCCCATTTGATTCACCCTGAATATTTAGATTTAAATATATACCGTATTTTGAGTAGATGATGGGTTGAAAATATGTTATTGTAGTACTACTACTAGTAGTAGTAGTATAAAGGTTGACACTGCGAATAGTGGCGAAGTTTTTTGATTTTTAAAAAATGGAACTGTTCATTCAAACGGATGCAATGCCACGGGCAACTACAAGTTGTGGTTTTCAAACAGTAGAATATGTTATTGTTTTTGTTTTTCTCTGTTGGGGAGATAGGATATGTTTTTAAATAAATGAAAAAAAAATGTTATATGTAATAGATATCCAAAGTTGATGAAATTTAATATGAAGTTTGGAAACACGACTTGAATTAGTCTGTTAAAATTTGGAAGTTGTTTGAACAACTAACATTCGAATATAATATTGTTTTTGTTGCCGAAAACGGATTTGTTTTTTTTAATAAAGATGACACATCAGAAATAGATAACCAAAGTTTAGTAAGCTTGAGTTGGAAAATTTCGATTTTAATTTAGAAGTTTTTGGAAATTTTTGGAAATTTAACAATGGGATTTTTGTGAAAATTAATTTCAAGGTCAATGAAAATAGCACCATTAAAAAGACCCATCATACACATAACAATATTTGCCTGACACATTTGTTTGTCACATGCTTTGTTTTTCATAACATTTGGTGATGTCACGATAAAAGAATCACCTTGTATCATTTTATGCAACTCGTTCAAAACAAGTTCAACTGAATTCGCTGTTTTGGAGCAAATAAATATCTTGTAAATGTCAGTTCGAATCGTTGATAATGGTACTGAAATAATTTTTTTATATATACCGTTATTTATTTTTTTTATAAAATATTTTATACAAAATTATACTTAAGAGTAAAATACATATTTTTAAAATACAGAGGTGATTTGTTTTTTGACTGAGACGAACGGAGTTCAAATTTGAACCGGATTTTGTTGGTCGCCGAGAGAAGCTGTGGCAACTTCGTACGTCCAGCAAAATCCGGTTAATATTTGAACAATTTTCAAAATGTATATATATACAGTATATTTAAATATCAATCTAAAACAAGAAAACAATATAAAATTTTATTATAATGTAAAATATAACTATAGATACTTTTTGTTTTATTCTTGTTACGTTTCTAGATACACTTTTCTAATCCTAAACGAGGATTGTATGATAAAAGTGACGATTTCGATTCTTTTACTACATGAATAGCACTAAAAATAAACACTTCACTTTATACAAAATTGATTACCAGAAGATATACAATATTTTATATTTTTCGCTTTATTGTTTTACACAGAATCAGTTTATATTATTTATATTACGTTAGTTTGCAATCATCTATGTTGTTATTTATTTTTTCGATTTATTTTATTTTTTTTTCAACTACGATAACATCATGATGAATAGGGCCATAGGAAATAACGAGGAAGCTTCTCCTGACATTAGGACAGACAGGACAAATAAGAACCAACTCTTACTGATAACAATCTCGTATCGATTAGCTTTTTCACTTTTTACATCTGCCACTGTTGACACCGTTTTTTGTTTTTTTTTGTGTTATTTTTTTTTGTGTTATTTTTTTTTCCAGTAGTTGTTATTATTCTACTCCAACACACACAACTAACAATTTTTTTTTTGTTCGTGTCTTGCCAAAACCTTGTTGGTGGAAATGGTTTATGTCATGTTTCTCCTTGAAGAGAAAATCCATGTTTTGTCACTTGTTTCTTGGTTTGGGAAATGGTCATTATCAACAACTTTGGACTTTAATCCCTTAAAAACTATAGGACTAAAAAAAGAAGATAAAAAAACCCATTAAAATGACTTTTCTTTTTCCCTGAAATGATCATTAAAAATATGGCTAATAAGTGACGTTAATGACTTAATTATCTCACCCTGTAAAGCAGTATTACGCTTTATCTGTATACAACATTTTTTTTTTCCGATTTTATAATTATGAGATTTTGTTTTTGTTTTTTTATAGAATTTTAAAAATGATTTTGTTTTTTTAATTTAGAGCCTTGGCGTGTCTTATGAGGGTTATTAACGGTGTTTATCGAGTAACCAGTTGCAAAACTACTGTGTAAGAAAAAATAGAATAACACACATGGTTGTTTTTGGTTGTGTTTTTTTTTGTTCAAAGTGTAATTTAGTATGGTGATTGGCAATGGCCATCAAGCTGTCGAGGTGAAAAATGTTGAGCTTCATAATTCACGCGAGAACAGCAAAAGCGTTTTAACGGGGTGTCATCTCTTTCTCCCTAGGAATGTTTTCAAGTCACCAAGAAGTTGCTTTGTATCAAGCTATTTTTTTTATATACGAATCAACGTAAATAAGTTGCTAAAGTTCACTAAGTGAAATTTAGAAAACATCATTTTGAATAGTTAGAAAAAAGTCAATCTCTCACCAGTTTTATGCCGATCTACTCTACTGTATAACGTGAAGAATATGATTCACTAGCTGAGCCTCAACGCGTTGCTGTTAAATACAGCATCGTTTTTTTTTTTTAAAATTTAATTAAATAATAAATTAATTTCAATTGCATTTTTAATTTCTATAAAAAATGAAACGTGCTAAAGAGTTTCATATAATAAGTGATTTACTTAACGTATAAAAATATGCGATCAGGTGGATGGATTGACTCCTCCTGGTTCACAAAATCATGCTACACAAATAATTAAACGGCACAGCGCAATTTGCAGTGGTGAATCCCAACGAAGTAGAATAAAATACCACAAACACATCTAAACCATCGTTAAACCTTCGTCCCAAATAATGATTGTCGAGTCTTGATGGCAAGTTAATGCATCA